>CAJNOL010001749.1:0-55089 GCA_905250125.1 Rotaria sordida
AAAAATAGACCAACAGATACTTCAGCCGTTTGACATTTATGTTGTGCGTGATAACGACCAATTCGATTGATATACAATGCTTGAGCCGTCCATAGAGGAGCAGCAGCAAGTCCTACTAAGGCTGCACCTTAAAAACAAACAAAATACATGCATTTGTCCTTAGAATATGAATAATTGTTCATCGATTTGCACTCGAAAGACAAAAAATGCTTTATCTGATGCTCTTGAATCTTATCATTTTTCAGTAACTTAGATGACGATTTGCCTCTCAATACATATGATCACTATCATTAGTATAAAGAATTAGATTAGATGTGATCTTGGACTTTAACAAAACTTTGTTCGGCTTATCTACTCATTCTTTAATCAGAATAATACTTACTAATATACATAAATTCAGGAAGTGGACGAATATTAGCTGCTATATATAAGACATACGCAAATATTACTAGTATCATACTCCATTTAAGTCCAAAAATATCCAGGAAGCTACCAGTAAAGAAGATCGCACTTACAATAGTGCAAGCATATAAAATGATCAAAGAGTTGACTCCAACATTGTGTTTTGTGTTTAGACTCGACTGAAGTGTTACGACATTGCTGTAAGCTGTTAGTATAAGTGTCAAGGCTATTGCAAGAGTGAATAAATTTTTGTAAATTTTTCGAATTGAAAATATCGTTAGATTGTCATTATCATTGTTGATCTCCTGAGTTGCAACGGAAGATGGATGATAGTTAATGATAATTTCAGCGCCTGCTGCCATTTGTTCATCAGTAGCCGAGCTGATAAAAGATAGTTTTCGAGGAATTGTATCGAGCTCATCATTGTCATAATCGACCATTTTACTTTTGCTGGAAATAAATTAACAAAACGACTGCTAACAAAATTAGTGTGTTGTGATGATAAGACTCAAAGAAAAGAATGTTGAAGAAACTATTGATTTAGGTGTGTCATACCACCATATTAAATATCTTATTTTTTTCTGTTTTGCTATATGTTAAAACGTCATATCTGTTGGAATGATTAGAACGAATATGTTTTGCTGACAACCCATATAAACAATTTGAGGTATATAAGGTATAGACAAAAAGTTCACAGAACTTTTGTAATCGATATATCTCTGCAACTACTCAAGTAATTTCAACAAATAAATAGTCATTTTAAAGAGCATTTGAAACTATATTTATGGTGTAGAAATAAAGGTGATTGCTCAAGAAATAAGAAAGATATGCATGTGAGAATATTATGCACCTTTTGTTAGAAAAAGTTTTTACATTCTTATTTACTGCAACTATGATGAACTTCCTTCAATAATTAATATCTTGCTTAGTTTCACTTGTCTGAAGAGAAAAGTCCAGCTAATCAATTCAATATTGGATGTACTTTCTAATAAGATATTTCAGAAAGCATTGTTATCACTATAAATATTTCGCAATAGATAGAAAAACCAACGAGAAAATATAATATAGTTTTTTATTTTGTCGATATCTCGAAATTAAAACTATTTATGGCTTTACTTGCTACAATTTTGTATTCTTGTATGTACCAAAAATGTATTTCATAGTCGATAGAAATGATAAGATTATTACTAGTTCAAAATCTGGAATATCGACAAAGTAAAAAAAAAAATATTGTACTCTTTGATTTATTTTGCTATCAATTATAAAATATTTTTAGTGATAATAATGTTATCTTAAGCATCTTATTAGAAAGTAACATCCAATATTGAATTAATTAGCTGGATTTTTCTCCACAGACGAGTAGAACTTAGCAAAATATTGATCATTAAAGAAATTTCATCATATTGGCGGTGAATAACAATGTATGAAAAATCCTGAGGAGTAATATATTCATCAGCTTGAACTATGGAAAGACAGATTACACGAACTAATATGATTTAATCATCTCCTTCCTCTTAACTTAGTATATCAGCTTACATATTTAATAGAGATGAACCAATCATATTTTTCATATTAGATCTAGATTCTATAAGCGAAAAACTTAACTCAGCTCAACTCAATAGCGTAAAAGGAAAATTTATATCAATACATACTTATATAGGTGGCATCTAGCTGGAGTAAAAAAGTTAAACTATCACACGTGTGAAAACGAATGCAGTATTTAACGATATATAATGAGTTGTTCACCATTAAAATGATAATCACGCGTGAAAAATGTAACACATTAAAACGAATTTTCCAAATCTAACAGAAATTCATGAAAATTTTCTTCATGAACCTTCATTAATTTGCCTTTTAAGGCAATTTTTGGCCTTAACTGGAGCAATTATTTCGCTAAACGTTTTTTTATCACGTGGAGCAGAAATGATGATGTACGAAGTACAAAATTACATTCCTTTAGATATAAAACGTATAGTAAATTTTAAAGGAAAAAAATGAAAGAGGATTATCTTTGTCTAGAATTAATTCAAGTGGTTTTGCTATCGATTAATACAAAGTTGAGATTTCTCTAGAGTCCTGCTTAATCTGATAAAAAGCTTTTGATATCTGGATTGACATAATTCTCAGATACACTTGATATTTCGTAAATATAAGTCTTTCAAGATAATTTTTGTGTAATGTGCATAAACAAATATGTTACACAAAAAAAATCATGAATATTGTACACATGAAAACGATTAGTAGATTGAATGATGGATAATTAAGTGACGTTCGCTAACAATTAAAATTTTCATTAAAACTCGTTAAAATATTTTACTCATGAAAACAGTTACTACATTCAACGCGAATCAATCAGCTAAGTTTCGTGAAAAATACAGAAATTCATGAAAACGCGTTAATACGTCTAACGCATGAAAATGAATACCAAGTTTAACGATATTTAACATGGTCAGATTGGTTAAAAATAAAAAAAAACTCAAGAAATATCGTTAAACTTCTTAACGCGTGAAAATGAATTCAACGTTTAACGATATATAATGAATTAGTTACAGTTAAAACGACAATCACGCATGAAAAAGTGTGAAAAATCTAATGCATTTACACGAATTTTCGGAATATAATGAAAGTTCATGAAATTTTCTTCGTGAAATTTCGTTAATTTGTCTTTTAACGCATTTCTTTGCGCTAATTTTAAGAATCATTTCGTTAAATACCTTTTTATTTTTACATGGGATATATTTATATGGGTAAGTTAATTTCCTTCAATTGTTCAAAGTTATGTTTTTCGTTATTACAAATGATGCAACATAAATTAAATCTACTCCCCCTCAAAAAAGAAAAACTCTGATAGACACTGCATCTTGATATGCCGTTTTAAACAAAAACAATTAAAACTATAGTATGAGCAAATAAAAGCTTTTCTTTTTAACATATCATTCGGAATACATTTTCTAGGTGTATGAGAACAAGTAAATTATGTTAATGAATCACATGTTCATTCTAAAACAAAATATTCAATTGTTCAGATTTGAAAGCATTGAAATTTCTATTCATCATTTCAATCATCACAATCATTTTCTATATAAAAATAAATAATTAATAATAAGAAAAAAAAAATATTCTTTACCATTATCACACATATCCAAGATTTAGGAATACATTTTTCTGTTGCATAATGAAATTGATTTTATGAGTAAGTTTGACTTTTTAAATTGAATTTTTCATTTGAAAAATCCAAATAAATCAAATCTTTTTTTATTATTTAATTGCAATTGAATTCATTCGAACGATCTTAACAATGAGGATAACACTATCACAAACAAGTTGATTATTTATACAAACATCAGTATTTCGACATTGAAATTGATTTATTTTACATGTTCTTATTCCAGCTATATAAAGAGATTTTTTATTAAAATATCAAAGATAAAAAAATCTATTTTGTTTTCTTATCGAAACACAATTTTGTTCATGATTATTATGATAATAATCATTATCTATTGAAATTCGAAGAGAAAAAACAAGAAAAAATTTTTTTTTTATAGTTAATTCGAAAGACTAACTTTCATCATATTTATAATTTAATGGAATACATCGATCATTTCTCGACATTGAAAACGTTCATTATAGGATGTTTCATTTAGTTCGCAGTTTGAAAATTATTCATACATTCTTGATTATTCATTGAATTTATTTTTCAAACATAATAACAACCACATATTCGTCTTAATACATCTTATTCTCGTCTTGAAAAACAAAACTTTAAATATTCACTATTATTTATTCAACATGAATGTGTATTTATAACAAGAAAAACAAATCAAACTTAGTTTTGATTTTAACTTGAAGATTTTCTTATTATTTAATCGATTGAAATGATTCAGCATAAACTCGAACTGTTGTAATCGATAGAATATTCAATTGAATAGCTGATACATAATCACTATACATTAGACAAATAATAATAATAAAGATTAATTGAAATATTTCTATTACCTATCTGTTATTTTACTAATTTCAACTATATTTTCTAATGTTAGATTAGTAAAATAAAGACGAACTAGAGGATATCAAATAAATTTTTTTGTTCTTTTGATTGATTAAATTTGTTTCTTACACTCATAAATTACAATACTAAATGAATGTAAAATTGATTATCCTCTTCTATAATGATTGAATATTTCGAGCATTATAATCCAAATATTGAATAATTCAAAGTATATCATCAATTCAATAAAGACGTTTTGTTAAATATTACATGTTAAATGATATAATATGTATTTCATTCATTTGCAATAATTATAATACTATTTGTTTTATCAAATAATATATGATAAATTTTTACTAGACGATGAATTTTTGAATAAAAACAAAAAAGAAAAACATATCTATATTAAACATTAATCAATTAAAATAGTTTCGCAACTTAACAGTCTTAGATAATTAGATGTGTGACAGCTCATTGCTCTGTAAAAGGTCGAAAGAGGAGTGATATGATCTTATAGCTGATCAGTTCTTTCTAAATGAGTATAGGATCCTATGACGAGCTCTTTTCTTTTTTTTTTGGTTTTTATATGAGAAAGATTCATTCATCGACAAAAATCTTTCAACATTACTATTTGAGCGTAGTTTCAGCTTTAATATATGTACATAATCGACATTTCATTATTTGGACAGATAATGTTAATAAAGAATTTCTTCGATTATTTAATTATTTCCATATATGAAGAATGTTTACTTGTTATTATATATTGTACTTTATGTCTGAAGAAATAATTCTGCAATTACATGTATAATTGAACAATAATTTATTTAGAAATTAAAACAGAACTTATCGTTTATATAATATAGACTTTTTACCTACTCGAAGTCCCCTATCGAATGATGTATGAACAAATGAAATCAGAATGATGCACTTGGGAATGGTCACTCGCGTAAGTATGAAACTTTTATTTATCATACAGCTTTTGCCAATTATTGAAAGTAATTGCGAAGATCTGTACTGAGAAATTCATCCTACCCTCCGTATAGTAAAACACACTCTGCAAAAAATGGTCATTATAACTCAATAAAAATTTCATACAACTACAAAGCTATGTAACAATAAAATCTGTTTGTAATACTTTTGACTAGAACTATTATAATCAATGAAATCGAGCCTTTTTTAGAATTATAATTTCAAATGTCTCTCTTGACCAAGAAAAAAACTCCTTCCTATAATTCAATTGAGAAGATATTTTCTTTTTTTATTTCAATCAATCAAAACATACATTGAAAAAAATATCTTTTGACAAAAAAAAACAAACTTTAACGATATTAGTATCGCATTTTATAACAGATAAAAAAAAGTCAATGTATGACACCATTAGGGATGCACCAGTCCCAGTCCTGACTGGTGAACTGGGTAAAACTTCGAGTTCTAGCAAAAATACCTATAGATTTTTGTTCTATGTAAAGTAAGTATCATTCGATGTAAGGCCCAGTCGGACTGGGTACCCACCCAGTCCGACTGGGCCTTACATCGAATGACAGTGAGATTTCATAAAACAAGAACCCATAGATATTTTTGCTTGAACTCGAAGTTTTACCCAGTCGGACTGGGTGCCTCCAGTTAACTGGGTACCAGTCGGACTGGGTATCCAGTCCGACTGGGTATCCCCAGTTAACTGGGTACCAGTCCGACTGGGACCCAGTTACTGGCACTGGTGCACCCCTACAGTGACTGATACCATCATCATCAAATCAATGTTTCAATCTTTTTGACGGTTTGGACGTACTCTAAAATTTAAAGAAAAATAAAAACATATATATATATATATATATATATATAACGAAATACCTCGAATACATTTTATTGATATCGAAAGTAAGTGCAATATTCTCCTTAACCGCTTCGTTTTGTGCATCTAAAATTAGGAAGCTCAAGCAAAATTTTAATTTGATCAGTTCGAAAACATAAATATATTTATACTTACAATGCACTTCAAGTTTTTGAAGTTCATCATTGAGATCATCTTTATGTATTTCAGATTTAGCTTCTCGATACACATTAAATGACTGTAAGATATTAACATACAAACATTTGACTTACAGTTTTTTAGCAAAAAGATCGAAGTTTCTATAAACATTATAATTGACACTTTCAAGAACTTTTATATCATTTAGAATGTCTAAAAAAAACGATCAAATCAATAGATTTAATTATTGTCACAATAAGAAAATATCGTATTACCATTAAATTTTTTTCTTTGATAATTTAAATCGATCCGTTTGATGCAGGCGACTATTAATAAATTTCGACTATCTTTATCTTGAATAAGGGTATTATTGTTTACCAAGGTATTAATCACATTCGTTAATTCCTAACGACAAAAATAAAAATTCATTAAATTAGGAGTAATAATGGTAAGATACATACATTTAAAGCTTTATCAAATTGATTCTCAAACAATAGAGTATCTACACTCCCATATTTACTACGAAGATCTATTAGTGACATTTGAAAAATTAATAATCAAATAAAGATAAATCAACAATTGAACACAGATGTGTAAAATTAAATTAAATGAACAAATAAACAAAGATATTTTTATGGAAATAAATCAAATGAGTAAATAAATAAAGTTATATTTGAAAAAATATCCCAATATGAGAAAATAATCAAAGATATAATTGTAACGACGATAAATGAAAATATATTTTTGAAAATATCTCAGTTGAGGAAATAGATGAGAATACACAAGATAAAGAATAAATAAAGATGTGTTTGTGTAAATGTATGAAATGAATTGAACCTGGGCAAACGACACAAGTTGAATAATAAGAAATGAGGAATTGAAGAAAACTCACTGTGAAATGAATTCAATATAAATAAGAAAGAAAATCAATGTGAATGTAAAATAAACCCAAGATCAATGAGGGCTTATTACAACAATCGATGAAGATTAATCAAAAAGCAAAATGACGATTTGAACCGAGATTTTGTCTGAAATTAAACCAATATATATATGAATAGTTTAATGATAATAACAAAAAAAGTAAAACAAAGACAGATGACCTAGGATAAATGGTGGACTAAAGATCAAGACAGAGAAAAAATTAAAATATGATAAACGATGAAATGAATAAAGAGAAATATATAATTGGGTAATCGAAAGCGACGAATGGTATACTGTCTCCCAACAAAAAGTCGTTTCGTTCGTTCGGCCTATCAATAGTTATGCAATGAACAATTTTTCTCAGAGAACAGAAATGGAAGAAATCACTAAACAATGGAATATTGATGATTTTGATTTATGTATAAAGGGTGTGGGTGTGGTGTGGGTGTGGGTGTGGGTGGGTGTGGGTGTTTATGCCATTCTTTTGTACTTAATGGGTACTGACACTCACACCTCTGACCTATATTCACCCCTTACCCCACACCCACACCCACCCTCCAGTACAAAGTACGAAAAATACTAAGTATTGTACTAAGTATCCAATGTCTACAATCGATCATGCCATTTGTGAGATATTGAGTACACAAGTCAACTATTTTTGGGTATGTATTTTTGCAGGGCCCTCGAAAAAAAGATTATAAAATATTGACGGTTTTATATTTTTGAAAATGGGTTGCACGAAAATTCCTAAAACTCTTTCCTCTGCGATATATTCTGAATTGAGTAATGTCTTACAATCGCGGCTAAGCAGCTTCGCTTGTGGGTTATGTAAAATGACTGTTGTGGAAAGTATTGATTGTATTGGACACATTCTAAAGTAACCACTAATCTCTCAATATGGACGACTTTTAAAAATTTGGATTAACCTATCGGATGCATTTTTCAATGCTAAAAAATAAATCCTAATTGAAGTCCTATTTGAAAGAAAGTTTAGAGTTGTGATGTGCATATAAAATCTAAAAAAATAATGAAAAATACGATGATTAACGTGGTAGTAGAATATCTTGCGTGGGTAAGATGAAAGTCTCGTGCTACTTGGATTTCAATCATTTTATACTCATTGGATAACTCTTTCTTTGTTCTATCAAAATTCGTAAAAAAATTTCTGGGTCCATTAGAATTTGCAGAGAAATACAGCTTACAATGAGAAAGAGAACAAGACAAAAATGCGAAAAAAGCCGTAGAGTTGATCTAGTTTTAAGGGTGTTATACCTACAAAATAGAGGATGAGGACAAGGTGGCATATGCAGTTTTGTAGAGTGAAATTTGCTCTATCAAATGGTGTATTACTCTAAAAGATTGTGATAATTTACTGTGGAGACAATAACCAAATACTGACTTACCAAATTTTGCGAGAAAAATAAAAAATATTTTTCAAAACCTGTTAAGGGTGCTTTCAGTGTGTATTTCATAACTTTTTAGAGGTAAGCTAGAATGAACTAAAATTTTTGATTTATAGGTTTCTCACTTTGCTCTTTCCTTTCCAATCATAAAAGATAGGGGTCAAAATTTTCGAGAGTATGACAATGTTCGATGGTCTCATGGACCGTCTCTTAAAAATCAATTCTGCCTATGACATCTGTCATCCAACAAACATTGGATTCATCACAATGTGATTCTCGAAATTTTCAGTCAGATCGATTTGTTATCAGGATAAATACTAATAATCATGAATCATGATTTAATTTGTAAATTTAACAAAGTTTGAAATGTGATAATATTTCAGCAAAAAAAAATTTGAATCGAACGTCCATTGAAAGTAGCAGGCCTTTAGGATTCAAAACAATTAGTTGGTGAATTTTGCACCTATGCCGTTTGCGAAAATAGATTATGAAATGTAGATGCCCTTGCCTATTTTTGTAAATATTATAGACTGTCAATATTTTCGTTCTATACTTTCTCTTACCACATTACTGTAAGCTCATCGTATCAAAAAACCCATTAAAATGATGAAATGTAGAAAAATAATTGACATATTCCCGATTCATTAAATAAAGTAAATATTGTCATCAATTTCATTGCATGATTTCATTTAAAAATAAAATTCACTACATTTGCTTAATTTAAATGTTGCCTTTCACCGATCAATTCGAAGAATATCAATTTATTTGTCCGGTTTATTATCGGATATATCTTGTTTTTAATAGTAAATTCGTGAGAATCATAAAATTATTTTACTTTATAGTACATTAACAATGTGAAGCCTCGATATTTTAAACTTTTTTCTACTGACGGATGAGAATAATATGTATGAAAAATATTTTTTATTTTAAGTGAAAAAGAGTTATTATTTTTGAGGAATCGAGAAAAAAGGGTTTTTCATTAGCCAGAATTTGTTCACGGAACTATTTTTCTGTTGTGTGCCACATTATGATAATGAATATAGGCTTCGTCCTGATAATTCATTGAAGAATTATTTAGGAGACTTAGATGGATATGCAAAGAAATTCTTGATTAAAGAACACTTGGAAAGTGCGAGCAGTGGTTTAGCTAATATCGATTAATCGAATGTTTTAAGTTTATATATCTAGAAATATTAATACTGCAGACAAGTCAAAACTGCTTCTGCTCTACAAAATAAACAGTGAGATAAGAAAAAAATTTTGATATTTAGAAATAGTTTTGAATAATATTCTTCGTAGTTGATTAAAATCTATTGTTGAAAATAAAAACGAATTCAATCAAGAAATGATGTATATTAAACTATTTTATTAATATCTTATTTATATGACGAAATTTTCTTTAATTTAATCTATAGTATGTGAATCTGGATGTGCATTTACGAATTGCTTAATTAGGGAATGCGAGAAATTGGTCGAAAATTCAAGTTTCTGAATTGAAATATAAGAGAAACGCATTTAGCAGCATAAAACTGCTTGGTTCGCTCTGGGTTGATTACAAAACATCGGTGGTTTTCAAATCACTGTCAACAGAACCATGAAATAGAATAGATTTTCCTTATTAGAAACGACTTAGTAAGTCAGGATCAGAAACAATGAACGCTGAAGGTAAAGAAATTTAGTGTTTTGTTATATGCAAAGTACAAACGTCACTAATGAGCTGTGGATATCAATGTTCAAAAAAAAGTAACGATTATTATTTCTTGTTCTCTTTTTAGACGTTATACATTTGACGCTACTTATTAATCATCGTGCATCTACATTTAGTTATACAATTTATATTATAGCTACATTTTCTGTTTATAGTCTTTTTCTTTAGAAACTTTTTTTCGTGCTATAGATTCATATTATCGTCTATGCAAACTGTTGACTTAGTAGTATGGAAAACAATATCTTTTCTCTAGTAATAATAAACAATATATTTTCATTTTCTTTAAGAATTAATTTAAAAACAAAAGCATTCGGACGGAAATGAATTGTTCTTGTCCAATGTCAATGAATAGAAGATATCTGAGATAAAAAACGTTCTAAATTTTGAATGATATTATTCAAATAATGGTGCACTAAGTGTTGTTAATCGACGAGATCGATCACGATTTGTATTTCGACCAAGATTCTAAATTAATAAAAAGAAATTTTCAAAGTTTATACAAAAAAACTTGAGATGAAAACATTGATTAAATGTTTTATTTATATACATTAGATATCAATGAAATACTAATATTAAACTTTTTTATTAGTTTGAAAAAATACTTGACAATTCCATTTATTATAAAACTTATAAATAGTTTCCTAAAAAAAAATTACTCACATTTTTGGATTTATTAATGATATTTTATCATTTATTTATAACTGCTTACTCTCAAATGTATAGTAGCAGATGACATATGCATTACAATTAAAAGTAATACTAACAATTTGACATTAATTAATTCTAATACAAATAATATCAAAACAATTAAAGTTAATTTTCATACTACTAATGTTATTCTGATACCTCTATTTGATAGGAATAAGATAGAGAGAGGTGTAGATTTCCCTGTTCGAAAGAAATCATGTCATTGAATGGTTCCATGTATGACTCAATAATGCTAATTGATGATCGAATTGTCAGTCACTGGTCTTCAAAAAAAAAATACTGATAGCTCTATAAAGATAGTACATAAGTTTAATCATAAGAAATGCTCTAGACTCGCCTCCAATCTCAAAATCTTTATTGTGATCCGTTTAAGGGTTATAGATGGAACATTAGACGGTGAAAGTATAAATCGTGAGCACGTTGGCCTAGCATATTTCTTAGAATTAAACTTGTGTATTATCTTCATAGAGTTATCAATATTTTGTTTTTGAAGCTCATTGACTGATAATTCGTTCATCCACCGAGATTGTTAGAATTATTTACAATCAATGACTGTTAGATCATCCTGTATATATACCGTAAAATAGATGAATACTCGTATTCGAAAAAGTTTGTACATGTTAAAATTTGATCTATGTTATTCAATCGTGCTTAATATTAAATAATAAGTTCTTTTTAGAATTGAAAATGCATTTGTAATAATAAATTAACTTTTACATAAAACAAATTAGATATGAATTTTGGTATAAGAATAAAACAATTTTTATATGATTTTTAATATCTATTTTGTTTAAATCTGGCTTCCGATTCATCCTATATTTCCTATAATACCTATATTCTTGGAAAATCCTTTATTTTGTCCTATATTTCGATTAAAATTCCTATTTTACCTATATTTTAACGAAAAAAGTAGGAAATGTCCCAAAATTTGTAAGTTTTGCTAGTCTTTAGATGTTGAACAACACATTCAGTGTGCGATCATATGCTTTAAACAAGCTTCTGTAGTATGACGATATCTATTTTAGCAGGAGCGGCGTGAGTGGGGGAGGGTTAGGAGAGGGTACCCCTGCGTTTGAAAATTTTCGTTTTTTTGCACAACGATTTTTGAAAACTTTTGAAAAATTTACAAGATTTTCCGAAAAGTTTTTAAAAATTTATAAAAAACTTCAGAAAAAGTCGCCTACCCTGCCTCAAAATTTGAAGTTCGAAACGTTTTTTTAATACTTCCTCCCATTTTTCGAAAGTACCTCCTGCTTTGACCTCTTCGCGCCGCCCCTGTATTTTAAACAGTTAGCATTTTTATTTTTTCATCAATACATAGTTCTTACTTTGAACTAGGTTCTCTATGAAAATCAGCAATTCTGTCTATCATCTCGATATACGACAATGTTTCTCTGAAAATATCTGATTTTCCAATAAGTTAGATGGTCGCTTTTCTGACATCAGAATTATATTATTTACGTACCACTACAACGAACAACGTGAGTTCTATTTTTTAGCATAATGTTTCAATGAAGAAAGATAGTTTTCGCAATATAAACTATTTCAAAAGAAATCAGATTCTTGAACATGCTTGATATCGGGATGTCCGAATACTTTTCTGAGTACCTGTAATTCAGTATTATCTTGATAAGTCAAATTTAATTATGAAAAATAGTATTTGTGTTTTTTTCATTTGTTTGTTTTTTCAAAATTTATGATCTACTTTTTTTGTTATTCATTGATTTGTGAAAAAAGTTTTATAATTAAACTATATAATGATATTCGAATTAACTATTTATTCAAGTAGAAAGAAATTAGATAAGAATTCTGATTACGGTCGAGCTCTTCATGCTAGCTTCATTAGAAAAAATTGCGAGCAGAGAAGTTAACAAAAGCAGACAATTGAGCAAAACAATGTATAGTAGATCCTATATTTTTGCCACTTTTGATCAAAAATCCTATATTTTAGACAAACATGATCCTCTAAGGATTCCTATTTTTTTAAAAACTCGCAATCGGAGGCCAGGTTGAATAGAAATTTTATGTGTTTCTGGAATTTTGACAAAGATCTTGTACTAAATATGAATGATATAGACAGAGATTTATCTATTAATTACGAATAAATAATTATATTCACAAATATACTGTTTACTTGTAACATTAATTTTCTTATAAGACGGATCTGAAATTAATTTAATAAGAATAAACATAAACGATCTAAATCGTACAATTTTTGTTGTTTCAAAGTTTATATATAATAATTAATTATATATAAACTTTTTAAAAATTCTTTTGTGAATTACATATTCAAAGTCTTGTTTTGAATCGAAAAGCTTGCATTCACTAACATACCTAAAAACAAAAAAAAACCATTATTTAACTTCAATATAACTTTCTACGATATCTTTTCAATAGTATATCCCGTTGATTAGTCGTAAACTAATAAATCATATTTTGGTAACAACCAAAATTATAGGATTACTCATTTGAGGGCAATTATTTACTCTTTTTTGTTTTGACTGATTTAAACAATTGAGAACAAAAAAAGATTTGATGTGATTTCATGCATTGTAGCTGAGTGATTACGTTGATCGACATGTAATCACAAGGTATTCTGCTGAAATCTCGGTACTACTTGATATGAAATGATCCTGAACAAGTCACTAACGACTATTTTGTTTCGTATCACCCATCCAACAGCATGTTGACTATGTTGTGACATACTGCTGATAGGCAACACTTCATACTGTAAGAGAGATGTATTCTTCTTTGTCATTGAAAATCTAGAATCCGATTGCTTCAAAGATATTGTCAAGTTTCAAAAGAAACAACTGTTAAATCAAATCAGTTGATATTTCTCTGGCAAAAATTATAGAACTACTATCATATATGTTTTGTTGTTAAATCATATTAATGTTAGCTTTACATAAAAGCCATATAAACAAATAGAATAACACTTTTGAAGTGTTTTTTATTACAAAAAATGTGTTTTAAAAATAATCTGTTCTCTACATCATATTATTAAAATATTGAAAGTTATTTGTGTACTTTCCTTGCATAGAAACTTCACTAGAAAATCCTTACAAAATAAAAGTGTTTGAAAGCAACGGACATGTAATGCATGTCAATGCTCATTTTTCTATATCATTTTAAATAAAAACATATTTTCTATTCTAATTCATTATTTAAAAAATCCATTAAGTTTTTCTTTCTCAAATTTCATAGCTAAAATACTGAGTTCAGATGACATTTTAGCTTGAAAACAAATAAAAATATTCAGGAAAAGCTATTCAATCGGTTTAGATGACTTTACCGTCTTTTTAAATTACTTCTGGTTCTCGGCAAGAATACAACCGATCACATTCAACTTTTACTACAGCTAAATTATTCAAATGATGATACTCGTGTTCGAGGAAAAAATTTTAAAAACAGATCTTCAACATTTTTCGAAAGTATCTTCAAAAATCCGTGAAGATCTATTTTTACAATTTTTTTCTTAGAACATAAGTCTCATCATTTTCGATAATCTTGCTATAATAAAAGTTTGAGTCCGATCGATTATACTCTCTCAAAGAACTAGGACCATTCGAACAGGAAGGATATTCTTAAGCTAAGACAAAATCAATTGATTTAACTCAACTAGTAATGTGCAATTTTTAATTTACTGAACACCGACTGAGTGTCGTTAGTGCACACCACTACAAAAAGGACATATTCTGATAGAGTTGGCGAACTCGAATGCCAGTGTAATCAGTAGTACACTGGATCTATTGTCGATGATTCACTGTTCACACCATCATTGTATATTCCGAAATTCAACATTTGTTTTTTTAAACTTGACAATATTATTGAAACAATCTAATTCTAGATTTAAATAGAATATATTCATATGCATATAATCACATCGTGTTCTCAAACGGCTAATTCTATAATTTTGGTTAATATTGTATAAATAGATTTTGCTCTTTCTTTTCAACATTTAACTATTGAAAATTCTCCTAAGAAGATTTTATTTTATTTTTTTACCTTTGTCATTGTCGTTGAATCATTGAGATCCATGTTTTGTTCTAAATAATAATATGGAATATTTGTTGTTTTTATCTTTTCTCCATAAATATCATAAGCAAATCAGTCATTTGCATAAATGTTAAGTCTTTTTTTTTTTTTTGTTATACCAACTATATGTACATTCTACTTCTTTGTTGAAAAAAAAAAAAGAAAAATGTTGTCAACATCGACCCACATGTGTTCCCATCCGTAGCGTTAGAAAAAAAAATGAGTCGAACAAAAATGCACACAAACATGCAAGAAATAACACACATATCAAAGGAGGGAAACTATTATATGCATGAAACAGTGAAGAGAAAGGCAAAATCGAGTTAATCACAAAAAAAAAACACAGAAAAAATATATAGAGAGAGAGATAGATAAATAGTAAATACTCTATAAGTAGGCATATAATCAGCTTAGCATAGCAGCGTGTCAGTCAGTCAAGACCTAATTTACCGTCGTGCGAAATATGAAAGAGTATATCATTTAATGCATGTGTACAATATGTTTCTGTTATTGATTCAGTTAACTAAAAAGTTAATAAAAAAGATATGAATTTTTTGATATTTTTTTTTTAAATAAAATTAAAATATCAAACCGGTTTCCATGGAATTGGACTATCGGTAGGTGGATGAACAAATGTTGGACCAAAATTAACTGAAACCTAAAGAAAATATAAATACAAATAGTTTCCAATTTCTAGTTGGAAAATTTAAGAAAAAAATCTTTAAATTCTGTATTTAAAAATCAATGTGTTCAAAATAGAGATTTGCAGGATCAGTTTTAGTCTTGGTAATTAAGACCAAAAATTTAATTAGATAATCTATGATTTTTAACGAATTATATTATAAAGAAATAACCAAAGAAAGGAAAATTCGCCGACTGAATTAATCAAAATATGAACATTTAAAGACTTCTCCACTCACAATAGATTTACTACTTAAAATAGTTCATTTCGGCTGAAATTTCCAGAAATGACTTTAGTGTAAAATACTTCTGGTAAAAATTTCAATCCGATATATCAAATTAGAGAGAACTTTTAGTTTATTTATACCTTTCAGAAGAATCCTTATAACTTTGTCACTACAAGAGATATAGAGTTCGGAGTAGGTTCAACTTAAAGACAATATCTATGCACAGTTTTTATCTGACCAAAATTTTCTATGACAGCGCGACAGGGGCAGATTTTCAGCCGTGATGAATATCTCTGTTCTGTGTTCATTTTAACACTTAGGATGTCATTTCATGACACTAAACCTCGCTTTTCTCAACGTGAAAATCAATTATAAAAAAATCTGGTCCGACATAAGTCTTATCTTGAACCGTGGTGAGAGAAGTTTCAATTTTCTCGCATTGAAAACAATGTTCTGAGAAAAAAAGGTAAATAAGCTTAGATATGAGATTTTTTCATTCAAATGTCATATTCATAAATATCCTTAAGTAAAAATAAGAATGATTATTCAATGCTAATGCAAATAAGAAGGTGACAAGGTAGAAATTTCTTCTCTTTGGCTTTTTTCAAAAAGTCATATGGATTCTGAGAGAGAAAATTTTGCTACATCTTTCTATGATAAGAATTCAACTTCGATTGTTTTTTGCAAAAAAATGGATTTTTCATTTTAAAAAGATATTTTACAACTTTAATTTTCATGTATGAATCACATGCTTTCAGTGCATCCTTTTCTTTGTTTGACAATAATGATATTAATTTTAACAAAATAGAAACAAATTTTAAAGTTCAGGTTTTATTAATAATACGATAGTGGTTAACAAAGCTGAAATTATGCCTATAGTATCACGGAATCTCAATAGATCCATACTTTTGTCTTTGAAATCTAGTCATAAAATTCCACAAGAATCTCGTATGTCAACAATAGACTAGTTTGTAGAAAAAATTTCAGAAATTTTTGACGAAGCACCTCTCCGAGATATAAATTTTTCAAAACATAGCCGCTTTACGATTGGTATTCTAAAATCAGATATTTTGCAAAAGTCATATTGAAAAACATGACGATTTCATATAAATCTCAAAGTTAAATTAGCCATGCATTAATCTTGTGTCCTTCGTCGAGTTTAGTTCTTCATGATCGAATAAACTACAGACATATGATTAATAATACAGTAAAAATTTTATCATTGAGTTTAATATTTTATAAGAAAACTATTTCAAAATTGTTTTCAATCTAAATTTTCCTAACTCAGTAAAAATTATCCGAATACAAGACAAATTTATATAACATTAAGCCATACATATGGACAAGATGATCCCACTCTCATGTCTAATTAAGCAATGTTAAATTTATTTAATTTACCGTAGCACCATAATAAATAGAAATGGCTGCATAATAATTTCCTTCATAGATGTTTGTAAATGCTACACCTTGATTAATACCATTCTTATAGAAAATAATCTATGACAATTAAAAAAGAACATTAACTTATTAAATAACTTGTTTTTTTTCTTTTACTTTTCCTCCATTTGCTGACTTTAAATTTGCTTCTCCTGTACGTAAATCATCTCGTTCTTCAAAATAAATATAATTTTTAAATTTAACTAATGGCTAAAAATAAACAACAACATTTAATTAATCATCTTTCATAATCTTATATATTGTATATGTCAAAGCTGACTTTTCAATTTTAAAGTCAATTAGTCGAGTTTAAAATTGAACAAATCAACTACCGAGAGAATATACCCAACTGTTGGACGCCATTCGAGTCTATGATGTTCATAGATGGAGATTTGGTTACCACATAAACTAGATCTTCATCTAGTCATTATGATTTCGAATCCTGTTAGAGTTTTCTCAGTTTCACTAAGTTCTACTCATAACTAAAATATAGCGTTCAACAGTTGGATATATACTATCATTAATTATCTTTTCCATTGAAAAATAAACTATGTATTAATATGTTTATTTACTAGTTTTTTATATTTTCTTGGTAATATAACATCTGGTGGTGTTGTTTTAGGTAAAATAATTAAAAATCCAAGTACATCATTTTCACTATAACCTTCATTAGAATAATGTAAACCACAAGCTTCATGAAATATTGTTCCTTTTCTTGAACGCCATGAATAACCAAATTTATCTGTACCAATTGGTGTTTGTAAATTAGCTAAATGTTGTGCCCAACCAATACGTGTTGCAGTATCTGAAAGCATTGATGTTATAGTTACTTCATAATACCATGTACCATGAGATACAGCTAAGAATAATTATATTTAGAAAATGTTTGTTTAAATATAGAAACTTACAATGAGTTGATCGAACAGAACAATAACCTTTATCACCAGTAATTGTTAAACGATCATCGTTTAATTTTAATTGTTGAGCTAAATAGTAAAAGAAGTCTTTTTTTTTTTTATTAACATAAAGTTTTGAAGTTTTACCTCGATCATTTAATGATAATAAACATTCATTTTCAAGAAATGTTCGATATAAATGTCCCGGTATTGGTTTTCCTATTATTTATTTAAATTTGATTAGACAACAAAAAAAACAAATAATTTAGACTTACCAGCCCATACTTCAGTTTCATCAAATTTTTGTCGAAATGGTGAATGTGGATCTGGTTCAGCTAAATGATATCTGAAAAAAAAAACAAAGAAATCTTTATTTAAAATTTCTTTTATTTTACAAACCTATATCCTTCTTTATTAAATGGATATTCAGGTGGAAAACTTTTTGGTATTAATCTTTCTAATTTTGGTATATCACCACGTCTTTTAGCATTCATTGAATTTTCAGTTGCTAATTTTCGTTTACTTGTTCGACGTGTTACTTCACTATTTGTTAATGATGTTACACTATTTGCTGATGATGAACCATGAAATATTCCATTACCAGATTGATTTGTTTGTAATGATATTATATTTGATGATGATAGAATAGAATTCATTGTATTAGATGTATTTGGAGATTGATCACGACATACATTTGGATTCATTATTTCAAAAATTTTTTCATTCATTGGACTTATTTTATCAAGAGATCGTTCACGTAATGCAATCATTAATTCACCAGCGATATCCGATGAAACAAAAAGATCTTCACGACCCTAAACAAAATTCAATGACAAAAACTTCAATCGAAGTTAATAGCTAAAGTTTAGGTTATTTTTTATAATTATGAATATTCAAGCACGACTGTTTACATCAGCTTTGCTAATGATAGCTAACTATTTCACATTATTCATATGCTTTTATACTAAAAAAAAGTATTACTATCAAAATAATGCAATTAAATCCTTTCTCTCTCAATTGGAATTTTTAATTTAAAAAAGTCAAAAATTTTCAGATCTAGATCAATCCGACGTGATTCACTTGTTTAATACATAGTTGTCTATACATATTACAGCATACAAATAGTGTTGATGATAGAACAAAAAACAAATACAGAAACAATTTCATCAATTTTTTGACTTAAATAATTCTAAGCGGAGTATAGAAAAACGTCCAATAGTTGGATACAATCGAGTGTAAATTACTCGGACAATTATTTCGATCATAAAATGAAATATAGACTTAATGAACTTTTTTTTTTCTATTCTACCGATATCAGTTTTTGTATATTCTAATATGTATAGACAACTAGGCATTAGAATTCATATTGAAGACAAAATTTGATTTAATATTACACTATCAGATTATATAGAGAGAAAATTTCTTTAAGCTTTTTATAAGAAATTACCTTCGTCATTACTTTTGGTATGTCCTACTCGTACACAAAAAGTTCACCAATAATGATTAAACAATAAAGTGATTTTGTAAAAATAATTTAATTAGGATTAAAACTACAACGAAGACATAACGCTCTATACATTGTTAAATTCTGCTTAGGACTTTTTTTGCGAATATAAAATTTAATCATTTGACGAAAAAGAAAAATTATTTACCAATGCTTTATAAACTGATGCATGTAAAGTTGGTTTATTTTTTTTTTGTGAAAATGTTAATAAATCCCATTTTTCATCAATAAATGGTAATATTTCCTTAAAAAAAGAAAATAATTAAATAAAAAAAAAAAATCAACAATAATATTACTCGATCTCTAGAAAAAAATGTTTGTGATGATGATTGTTGAGTTAAATTAGCTAATACAGTTGTACATAATTGATTAAATGCTAAAAAATATATATATATATTTCTTTTTGTTTTCTACTAATGAACACATACTCGCAGTTTTTTTAATAAATTGTTCTTCGGGTTTATTTGGTGAACAATCTTTACATAGAAATTGATAATTTGTCATAAATGGAAGCATTGGTCTAATAGAATGAATAAAAATAATTTAGAATATTAAAAACTATTTATAAATGTACCCAGTTGTGATAGAAATACAATCATGATGACAAAATCGAAGACAAAGACAACATTGAACTTCGACTTTAGATAAATCTCTATCAGCGCCACTAAAAAATAAAATTGAAGATCTTCGAAATCATTTTTTTTTTGTTGTTTATAGATTTACAAACCAATAACAAGTTGGTGATTTATTTGCCATTTCAATATCGTTCGGCATCTGTAAAATAAATGAAATTAAAGAAATGAAGTATAGTTTAATCATGAATGACAGTTTATAATAACCAATCAAATTCAATATAATCATTTTAGAGTCTAGTTGTCGCTAGTGTTCGATAATAAAATGGTAACACATTATACTGTCGAAAGGAAAACAATTAAACTGTTTAAAAAAGACAAGATGATTACTTTGAAAAAACGATAAAATAAATGAAATTTCGAATTGTTCAACTTTTAAAATTCCAAGCAGAAAGCTCATGCGAAGATTATTTCTCATTTCAAAGATGCTTAGTGCATCAGTCATGAACTTCTAACATCACTAAATACGGTCAATTTTTCATTGATCAAGTTCGAAAAAAAAAGTGTTAATATATACCGAAAATTCTTCTTTTCGATTTTCTTAAAATCGTTTTTTACACAAGAAAGTGCAACATTGCCTTCGTTTCTTCGGCATACTATGTTCAATGGAGCTGAAACTTTTATTTGCAGGTACCAGGCGCTCTTCAAGGTGCCTATTTTTTTATTATTTTGAACGATATTGCTCTGATGATTTTTTGGCAAATTTTACAAAAAAACTGCACTAGAAAAATCATGTGTTTCGAGAGTATGCTCTGTATTTTGGTCTTTTTATTCGAATAAAAGGAGATAAAAAGAAATCGAAAAAAGTAGGCACCTCAAAACAATGTCTAGTATATGCAAACAAAATTTAAACTCTGTGGTATGTGTTGCGGGTGAAACAGCGAACCGATTAGAGGGGTAGCTTTTAGCCTTTGCGATCCAAATATCTCCTGAGAAGTGCACAACTCATGGAGATCTCTGTACTCTGAAAGTTTCAAACTTTTCTAATGAGCCGTTCCTCAGAAACTCGGAAAGAGGGTGAGATACTCTTAAGTCTCTATCTATCCAATCTGCTAGCATATCCAAACTTTAAGCTGTGCAAACTAGAATAAACTCAAGCCTGCCCATGCCTTATGGCTTCACCGTTTTTGTTTCGAGAGAAAATTTACCTGCAAGCAAATTATGACAACTCATTGTTCTTTGTACTGCATATTTTGATACTTATGTTTTCGTTTGCGGAACATATTGTCCAATACAGTTACTGTTTTCTTGCAGCTGAATGGTCCGGTTCTGCGAGCTCTACACTGGTATTTTATGTCATCTTCAAATGAGTGATTAATTAATTAGATTGACCAAACTCGAAATATTTATTTTTGTTGTTTATTTGCCTATTCTTTCGTTTTTTAGACTATTGTACTCGAGATGCTGATCATATGTAAAAATTTTTGTTACAATAGTGTTGCGTTGAATACTTCTATGTTGTATTTTATCTTATGCTTCTTGTGTCATTTTTTTATTAAAACTTTAGATTATAGATTGTCGTAAAATTTCGAGCAATATTCTGATAGTACTGAATATAATTGAAAATACTGTATTTCAAATTTATTTTACTTATCGTATTTTACAATCTGTCTATGTTATTGTTGTCTAATTAAAAATAAAATCAGTTCGAGAAATTCGAACAAGTAAAAAACATATTTGTTTAAAACTTTCTTAAATTTCTAATTTTTTGAATTTATTTTGGCATAATTGAAAAATAATAACTACGATTGTTAGTGTATATTAATAAAAGCTACCCAGGTTGAACGATACTGTCCATAAACTGTGCAGTATTACTGCGCCCAAGATTACGAGAAAATACGATCCGTTTCTTACAGAATTTGTGTTCCTACCATTTCAGTGATGGAAAGGGAGACATTGCTAAGGTGTCTGTCACGGTCTGTGGAAGAGAGGAAGGAAAGTGGCTACAAACTTCTGCTCTATATACTTCGACACTTCTTTTAGGTCGTGTTTCACAAAAACTGACAGATATGAAAAAAAAGGGAGGGTTCAAATCACCAATACTATATTAATAATTCTCTAAAACTACTTATCAATGAAATGAGAAGATAAACATCCAATTATATATATTCACAAAGATACTTTTATTATCCTGTATGAGAACATATCATAATTATTTTATATCTACCTTATTCTACTGATAAAGTACTGTGTATTTTTCAGGTGTTCAATCTAATTGATAAACTTCATCAATCAAGCGACCCCCTAATCATTATATGGAATGTCGTAATCAAAATGATGAACTATTTAATCAAAGATTATTTGAAAAATAGCTTTAATAAATGTTTTCAAACAAATTGATTGTGTTTGATTAAATATGGCTATTAGCTCAAATATTTCTTTGAACAAAAACTTGATTAAGTCATACAAATTTCTCAAAAACGTTTTCAAAATCTGCTCCAGTACGGAAATTTTTCTATTTATCGCCGAAATCGGTAGTCAATTTTGACGTAACTGTGTGAACCTATTGATCTAATGAAAGGAGAAACAAGTGTTGGAGACTATCCTAGTTTACGATATCATGAATCTAGGTCAGGATTCAGTCAGAATAAGTCTCGTGAGTGCGTCGCATACGGTTAGTAACTAAATAAGTTATTAATGAAGGAAAGATCGAGTTGGAATCCGTGATACACTCATCATAATTGAATAGCTATTCTCTTTCTCTTTTTACGGTACATATATCAAAAAAGCAAATGAAAAAGATGATCGTTAACATAGATTATTTTAAGAAACTCGGCGATTTTTCTTTTCGATAATTATATTCCCACGATTGAATGCACAACCAATATATCAATATTGAATCCTTCATTCGAAGAAAAAAACCAGAATTGTATAAGATTCTTTTTTAATTTTTATTATTAAAAACAAAACGAAAAAAACAATTGTATAAATAAAGCCTAAACTTTAAATATTTCCTATCTAAATTGCTTGTTAATGAGAATGCAGGAATAAAATAACTATGAATATATTATAGATTAGTCAATTTTTAATACAACATTGTCTTTTACAAAGTCGATAATTTTTTTATTTTTATTCTTTATAATCATTTGTGATTTTAATTGATTTGTCATTTGTGCTTTAGAACCTTTAGCACCCATTTTTTTTGAATCCGTACGAAATTCTCTTATACCAGTTGTTAATGTATTATATTTTAACCATAATAAAATTGGTGCTGATATCTTCTGTTTATCACGATATATCTTATAGTCTTCATTAGATTCTTTTAATTTTTGATCTAATTTCATACATAATTCTTTACTAATTTGTATTAATCGATCTTTATTGTCTTGTTTATCCTTATCGACTTCTATAGCTAGAACATAAGATATTTTATCAAGAAAAACTGAATATTGTTGTGATGAACTGGTAAATTCTTTTTCATATTCAGGTAATATTGAATTTATTATATTACGTAATTCAATTTCAGTTACATGTTCACCAGCAACGGATAAATATTGACCATGTCTAAATGAAGAACATATAGCATCTAGTTTGATTTCGGTATATTGAACATAAAATGTAATCAATTTTTGAATCAAAAAGGAAGAGATTCTCAATTTTTATTATAGATCATATAGTTACGTCTTTGTAGCAAAGAAAATCTAATTTACTTTTTGAGAATGAATTTTGAAAGAACTAATTATATATTTGATCAAGAAGATGAGAAATTCAATCGAGTAGATGAGAAAATAAATAAAATAACTCTTACTAAAGCGGATTCCGCACTTTTTGAGGGTTTCTGAAGAATGGATTGTCAACAACAATCAGCAGCTCTATAAGTCGATAGATCTCAATGAGTAAAATAAAAATTTCATCATGAACTCAAATTCCCGAATTCTTCTCTGTAAGCTATTAGTACAATCTTTGAGCTATTAAAATATGAAACAAGATGTAGTTAATCACAGGGATATTGTTTTATTGTATAGGGCAGTCGACATTAGTATCCGTATACTTCAACACTCCTTTTAGATTGTGCTTTACATATAGTTGCAATTTCGATACGTTTAAGAGAAACAAACAAACCTTCCAATAAGTTGCCATGTTGGCAATGAATAATAATATCCTGTTACTTTAATAATATCTTCTGTTCTATAACGATATAAACCATCATATGTTGTTAATACAACTTCATAACATTTACCCTCTTTAAAAATAATAAACTATTAAGATTTAAGTAGAAATTTGTATTCTTACGTTCAAGTTGATGTAATTCAAATGACTCTGGTGATTGATTATCATCATCGTCATCATCATAATCATCATAATCATCTTTTATTTCAATAAATTCATAATAAACAGACCGTGGTAATGGTATTAAATCATATGAATTTGATTTTAATGGTACTGCAATACGATGATGTTCACTCATACCATAAACATAAGGAAAGATTGGCACGACAGGACTCCAATAGGTCGATAATAATTTTAATTCAAATTGTCGAATACTTGGACTTATTATACATATTCCACATTTTAAATTAGGCCAAAAACGTGTATTAACATGGTGAAAACCATTTTCATCAATAATTTTGCGTAATTCTTGTGCACGATTTGGATTTGGTGGTAAATGATATTTTGTTGATTCTAGAGCAAGACGTATGTCAATTGGTAAAGGTGATGATAATGATTCATCTGCTGGTATTGTACCCTTATAATGAATGAAATAAATAACATTAGTTTCAAAAATGTTTCAAATTTTCATGAATTTCAATATGATTGCAGCAGCGGTAGATTGTCAACTGTGATAAATATCTCTGTTCTATCATTCGTTCCTATGTATGGTTTGATGAAACTAGAAGAACTCTAGAAGGATTCATCCTTATAAAGAGTTCTTTTGAAGCTATGACTATTTTACTGTGGTTTTTTAACACCAGTCAGGTATTAACAGAAAAATAGAATGAATGAATATTGATTCGAAACATTGTCCCTCAATAGAACTCCCAGTCAATAAATCATTCTAAAAGTTTTAGTCAAAATGAATAATCCCTTCTAGAGATATTGAATATAGAAAGGCAAGAAAATCAAATCACTTTCAGTATTCAATATCTCTAGAAGAGATTATCCGTTTTGATTGAAAATTTCGGAAGTGTTTATTGCTAGTGAACTCTGTTTGTGAGCAAAGTTTCAAGTCGATATTCGTTCATTATATTTTTCTGTTAATACCTTACTAATGTTAAAAAACCACAGTAAAATAGCCATAACTCCAAAAGAATTTTTTATGAGAATGAATCCTTTCAGGATTCTACTAGTTTTATCAAGCCTTACATACCAGCTAGATCGGTGATCTTTCCTTATGAGTGTAAAACAATTTTGTACTATTAAGTTCGAAACATGTAATTGTTTCTTGAAAACTATCATTAAAATGCCAACCACCATTTTTTAAATAATATTTGTGTAACATTCATTTAGTTCAAAGAAGTTCTTGATGAATCTTTTCAGATGAATATCTTGTTTGTTGGCTATTTTTACAAATTTGAGTAGCGACCTAGACTCAATTTACATCAAAATGTAGTCCGAAGAGTGTTTTATTTCATGTATAATTGTTCGGTTTTTTTTTCATCAATACACTTTTATCGGAAATACAGCTCTGTCTAGAATCAATTTTGATGTAAATTGAGCCGAGGTCTTTACTCAAAGTTATAAAAATGGACAACGAAAAATATTCCCATTTGCCAGCATCTCCAACATTGTGCTCTATGCTATGGCAAAAACTCGACTTCGATAGCTATAAACAATCAAAAGTGTTGGTTAGCATTTTAATAAAAACCCGACAATAGTGAGAATTTTTCTTTTTGTACACAAATCATATTACTACATACGAGTTCAATATGTTTGCAAATAAAATCAAATTTTTCCTCGATAAATGTAAAAAAATGTATTAATGCCATGACAAATGTTGATGATATAATTTCTAAATCTTTACATTGTAATGACCATAATGATATAAATAAAAATAAATCATTTTGGTGTGTTATTTCATTAAATATAATTGATGGTACAATATTTTGATTAAATCTTAATATTGTTTCAATATTTTGTTTTTCACGTGCTGCAATTGTTGTTATAGCACTCTTTTTATATGTTTTTAAATTATCTTTTGTTACATGTGTTTCATATTTTAAACTATTTAATGATATTGATTTACAACCATTGAAAAGATTGTATGGTACAGTTTTTGTTAACATATAACATATAGCATATGCTTCATTAATATCGAGTGAATAACTAATATATATATTTATCAAAAGAATAAAACAAAATACAATTGCTAATAAGAAAAGATTTGGTGGAGAAAAATACAAGTCTATGAACAAATCTAAACTTCTTATTCAAAAATAAATTATATGGAATTGAAGGTCAAGAAGATTATGTTGAATCTTAAAAGTATCATTAAAAATCATAGAAAAAAAAATGAAATCTATCAAAAGATTGTCTTTTTTTTCAGTTTCTATAAAACTTTTAAGTTTTTTAAGGGAATACCGCAATGTCTTATTTTGTTCCAAATCTCATGCTCTTTAAAGTAATATTGTTAAAAAAAAAAGATTCTGAGACCTAAAAACTACTGTTAAGATAGTTCATTTTTGAAATCTTAATATAGAATGTATTAGTTAACAAATTTCCATTGGCTATTAAAAATTACTATCTGAATTTGAGCTAAGTGCTTAACATTATAGAAAAAACATCAAAATTACATTGCTGCTCAACGTTTTTCTACCACTGTATATATACTTGTTTAATACAAGAAATGCTTGAATATAAAACACTAAAAAATTTAGTACTAAAAAGACAACGACAGTATAATATTGTCATTGTGAGTTTATGAGAAGTAACGATGATTTAATGAAAATGGACAATCTTTATACATATCTAGCCCACGTGTAATATCGCAAACGAGTAATGAATGCTATCTTCCATACATGAAATAATGCACTATTTACCCAGACTAATACATTTTACTGCTTGAATAACCATAATTATTATCTCTAGTGTTAAAGTGGAGAAATAGAAACTTGGATTTCACAGATGCGTGACAGATACAACCATGAGATCAAAGTACATTGCAGAGTTAATCTAACAGTTGTTTTTTACTTTTCTTTTATTCTTACTGCAATATATTTCAATCGATATCTTTCATCATCGACAAACATCAACAGTAGGTAAAAATTCATAAATCGAAACATATATTGATTAATCTCTTCTTTTATAATACCAATCGATCCTTTAGTTTTTACACTTAAATCCCATAGGGATTTGTGCTAATAGCTTTTTTTTCTCGTATTAAACAAGTACATATATACTATTTAACTTCTGTTATACGAGCATATAATCATATTAAATTAATGTACACAACTTAAAAATAAAAATGAGTACAAGACTTTTGATGTTCAACCGTAGATGAACTTGTTCTACAGTATATCTATCCCTTTAGTATTGTTGTACTCAGTTACTTTTTGATATGTTTGTCTTTTTTTTTCTTGCTTTCTTATCATTGCTTACACTGGAAAATACTTTGGATCTCCACTTGTTCCACTTGTATTTGTTAATGCAATTGGATAACCAATACTCATAATATTTGTTGCATGACCATTATTCATAATTTCATCAACATAAGATTTATAATCAGAATATGTTGTATATTTTGGAAATAATTTTCTAAAAGCAAAATTTTAAATAGAAAATAAATATTTGTTTAAATAGAAATTTCGTACTTAAAATCTTCAACATTTTTTATATTTTCATCTTTATTAAAATTGACTTTTTGATGTTGATCAATTAAAAATTTTGTATTTTTATTTTGTTTTAATATATTAAATAATGTTTGACGATTTGTTTTATTTTTAATTGAATATTTTCCATCATAATTAAAACAAATACCTTTATATTGAATTAACAAATATTGATATATTAATAGACATTTATTCAGAAACCACGACCATAACGACATTTCTATGAATACTAAATGTTTCTATTATCTTATTTGAATGACGAATAATTCATATCGACACATATGGTCGTAGCTTTTTTTGAGACGAAGAAAGTCAATAAGGACACTTTTACGCCAATGAAGAATGAAAATCATCGACATACAAGATGCGATAACATTTGTTTTTATAATTCTTCTTGAAAGGACAAACGTCGACCAGTACAAATTTTTTTTTCACAACATTTTTGAAAATATATCAACAATAGATACATTTATTCACACTTATACTTCTTTATGTCTCACTTGAAAACATGTTTGTCTGTTATTTTGAACTACAAAATATATAATAGACCAGTGTTGACCTTACTGATTAAGACTATTAGATTCAAAATGAAGAACAAAGTTTTCTTTTCTTATTTTTTTTAGTATCTATCAACTGTAAATAATGTTGTAAACATTTGAAAATCGATTTTAAATAAATATTCAAATGTTCTATGGTTACGACTAACGTATCATGTTTTCTAAAATAGAAACAGCAACAAGAAAAATTGACTCGAAATATTATATGTCAAGAAAACGGAATAAAAACAAGATCATATGGAAGCAACTATTAGATTGCATTTGTTAACATTTATCTATAAAATAATGTAAAAATGACCACATTTCAATTTATGAAACATCTGAGAAAATCAAGTTATTATCGTAAACTCTAGTCAATTGATGTATTTTACTTGTTTTGAAATTATAATTAATGCTTCACATCTTACATTGACGTCTTCCTAAAGTTATAGAGACAGATGCAAATTTCCATACTCTATTCACTAATATCTTTAGATAGGAGAAAAGAAATCTGCTCATTTTAGTTAAAAATATCATTCTGTGAAGAAAAACACCTTTTTTTCAAGTCATTTTAGTGAAGTTTGTTGTTCAGCGAATTCTTCTATACGTTGACATAACTACTTGATTATGACATCCGATGAAATATTATTTGAATAATTTAAAATAATGTACTATTGCAAAAATAATCTTTGCTTTTGATCATAGAACAAGATTTGAAAACTTCGTTCTTTTGTTTGTATTTTCTATTTTCTTGTCAATAAATAAAATATATATTATTTACTATATGAATTTACCCAATTATTAAATATAACGAAAAAAAAGGAAAATATAATTTCACATGCTTCTATCACTGATCTTAGCGTATTTTATACGAACTCCGTTCTTTTTTCTTCTATTTCTTCTATTTTATTTACATCATGTCATTCCGAACGATGCAAACTATTAATTAACAAAAGGTATTATTGATGTAGTCAAAACAAAATTCATTACTACAATTTAAAAAACAAATAGAAATATACCTTTAGATAAATCACTATCGTTTGCAAAATAAAATCAAAGATATTCAATATTTAGTTTTTAATAATGATATAATATGATTCAAACCTTAAAACGAAACTTTTAATTGTCTTAGAATAACAATTTTCGACATCAAAATATCAGCTTATCTTAATGACAGAAAAAAAAGTCACACAACATAATTTCAATTTCACCAAATATTCCAATATTCTGTAAAATCAAAATGAATTTTTCTTTACTGCTTTTCTTCTCGAAAAATATATTAGACGATCGCAAAAATAAAGTATCAATTTCTTCTAATCAGTATTCAAATCTGGAAACAAAATTCATTTGAATCGATATATGATCACAATAAAATTGATTTTCTATTGATTGTATTTAGACGAGCTTTTGTTCGTCATATTAATACTAAGATAATAGTGGAAGTTAGTTCAGTAATAAAAGTAAAACCTGTTGATAACAAACAATAGATTAATTTTTCAGTCATGAAAGAATTCATTGTTGCTGTATCTATCTTCTAAAATTTACTTTTCAAATTTATCAAATCTACTCCGTTACTGAAAAGAGAAACGATTTTTTTGAAAATTCAAAAAAATAATCTGACAGAAAATTCTATTTCAAAGCTTTACATAAAATCAGAAAGTTTATTTATTTTTTACGTACTGGAAAATATATGTTTATCTTTTGTTAGCCAAAATTTTTTTTTGCAGTTTTGACTCTTCCTGTAGTACTTGTCGTACATGGTTTACACAAACTACGTTCACTTTATTTCGAAATCAGCTATATAAACACATGAGACTTTTCAAATTTAGAAATATTGCATAAACTTCTCAATGCAACTGTTCGTGATCAAGTAAAATACAAAAGAGTCTTCGATTGCAGAAAAACATTCATGTCTAGTAACATGAAAGGCAATGTGCCATTCTGTAAAACATGCTGTTGCTACTTGATTTTCATGTAATACAGTTTCCAACCTATTTGACTGTATTAAATATTTTCTTGAGCTTGACAAAGTGCATTCAAAAATATCGATTTCATATTCAGATAGGACATACTTAAATAGGTATAGTCGCACAACTTTCTTGGAACACAAACATGTTTAGTGTGCATTGTTCGGGAACAATATGGATCTGTATTACTAAAACGATCAAGAAAAATAAAAGCAGAAAGTAACCGATTTTCTTGAGGCATTTCGAGTGGTAATGAATGTCGTTCGAAGGTATCACACAAAAGAAAGGAAATTATGATGATGTTTTTTTCCATCAACTAAGGAACTACATCCATTTTCTTTCTCGCAACATATCGCTCTATTCACAAGGCAACCAATGAAATGTGAATAACACTGCAAAAATATTCTGATTTAAAGCATGGTTGAATCAGTTCAGATGAATGATCTTAATCCTCGTTTAATTCACAATAATTGTGATCGACCAGATATTACTCTGCAGTCGATTAGTGGCTATGAAAAGTTAGAACCTGTTCCATTGGAAACTGCTGTGGAACCTATTCAATCGCTTTTTAGTGATTTACCTCACGATGTCTCTATTGCGAAAGATGCTACAAAAAGACCCACTGATGGTCTCACACCAGATGAATCTGCTGCGATTTATCTTTATACATTGGATATTAAACCGCGCAGTTTATATTTAGTTCTCAATGAAATATTATTCCATCGTGATCGTCAAAAATTGAAACCTTGGTTGCCCTATCTCAGATTGTTTTTTAATGGTCTCTTTAAAATTCCATCCTATACGATGAAAATCATCTGGCATGGTGTCAAGGCTGATCTACATACAAAATATGAGACCCGTAAATGTTATATCTGGTGGGGAATCACATCGTGCGCTCAATCGATCGATGTACTTCGTCATCCTGCTTATTTAGGTGAGACCGGTGTGAGAACCGTATTCTCGATTGAATGTCTCCATGGACGACCAATCAAAACTCATTCATGTTATCAACGAGACGAAGAGATCTTACTTTTACCAGGAACATATTTTGAAGTTCTCAGTAATGTCAATACAGGTCATGGTTTACATGTTATTCGTTTACGAGAACTTCCACCGCCTTATGTCCTATTAGAACCACCATTCTCAACTCTGGGTACTGAAGCAGAAATGTCGAGCATTGATCAAATTCTTCAAAAAGTTTATATGATGAACAAAGATAATGCAGAGATGCCGAAATTATTGATAATTTTACCAGATCCAGCCTATCGATGGGAATCAGAAGATATCTGGAAGAATAATTTTCTTCTTCATCTCGTTTGTGAATGTTCAGTTAATCATCTTCATTTTGCTCAGCATCCTGGTTATTCATTACCTAATGCTGAAATTTTCTTTCAAATCTATGGATTATATTTAAAACAGTACATGATTCCATTGGCTCAATATCTCTTGCAACTAAAAATGATCAATACAGTGCAAGATACTCGTTTTTGGTCGACATTTCAAACTGGTTTGAATAGGATGACAGATATTCTCAATCGAATCGAACCAAATCCGATTACAGCAGACGAAACATCGAAATTGAAAGATCTCGTCGTACCCGAATGGACGACGATGAGCAATTTATATCGATCGATTACAAACAACATGACTATTCGATGGGTATGTAAACGTCATTATCCAGTTGATCAATCACAATTGATTCGTCGTTTGCGAGATATCGAAGGCATATCATTTGATGAACAAGAAAGTGAAATGACCATTAGTGGACGATTAGATCCAACACAAACGTCACGTTTAACAGCAATTCTACAACGAGGTTTACGTATTTATACACTCAACTATGTCTATTATTCACCACCACTCGATCAATTAGTGAAGGCTTTCTGTCGAGCATCCATTATTACTGTGTGTCACAATGGTTTTCTCTCTGATAGTAACGACAAATCTAATATGGAACGAATCCAAAAATTGTGCAATCAAGTCATCGCTTCAAATCCTTTCGTACGACAAGCAAAAGTCACTGATGGAGGTGGTTGGTCACGAAAACGAGCTGGCATTCGAGATGCATTGAAATCTAACAATTCATTACGTTCATTTACCTTTAGTGGTTCCATGACCAATCAAATTATTACCGAGATCATGGCAACATTGAAATTGAGTATGGTCTTGACGACATTACGATTCAAAGATCGACCATTACCACCCCGAGGTGCTGAAACCTTTGCTGAATTAATACGATCAAGTGGTACATTGATTTATTTGACTCTGTCGAATACGATGCTCAAAGACGAAGGTCTTCATATGATTATCGATGCAATCTGTGCCAATCCCATCATGCAAACATTAGAATTACCATTCAATCATCTTCATGACAAGAGTAGTTTATATATTGGTCATTTGTTGAAGATCTGTACGAGTTTACGAAGTCTTGACATCAGTTATAATGAGTTCAGTGCTATTGGAGCAAGACGAATATTCGATAAATTGAAACTCAATCGAACACTGTTACATTTCAATATTGGTCTAAACAATTTAGCTGTAAGAAGTGGAAAGCAAACGATGACATCTAAAGTTCCACCTGTTAATGGTGGTGAATTGATTGGAACGATGTTAGCAGATAATAATACTCTGATCATCTTGGATATTTCTCATGTAAACATGTCGGACTCTGGCGTACAAGGATTGACCGAAGGTCTACTGAAGAATCGAACATTGACACATCTAAATTTGACATCGAATAAAATTTTCGATGTTCAACGACGAATGATTGTGGATGTGATGCACAACAATAATACGTTGTTGAGTCTTGACCTGTCGCATAACGATTTGGACGATACCAGTGTCGTACGATTGGGTGAAATGCTTCGAATCAATAAGAAATTACGCTATCTCAGAATAAAATCTTGTGTCATCGAAGATAGTCGAATGTATAGTCTTGCTCGAACCTTACAAGATCAATTGACATTGACACATCTGGATCTTTCGAAGAATAAGATCGGTGATGATGGAGCGACTATGATTGCTGATATTCTCTCAAAGAATAATACATTGATCTATCTGAATATTTCTGAGAATCGTATTACCGATCAAGGTGTTCAAGCGATTGCTAATGCTCTTGAAAATAATATTACATTACGCCATCTGGATATTCTTCTTCAACAAGACAATATCACCGTCTTTGCTATGGTTACTTTTCGATCTATTCGACCGGACTTGGCTATCAGATAGACAAAATTTAGTCCTCATGAACAATCGGCATCTGAAAATTGATCAATATTCTTGTTTTCTTTCTTTGTAAATTCATTTTCTTTGTATTAGAGAAACACTTTTTCTTATCCAAGTCGACACAAGATTGCATCGTGAAACGCAATCTCACCAAGTTTTTGTCAAGACTTTTGACTACTTTTTTCTTGATGAAACATCTTGCTCGCAAGTGAATGAGTCGGATTTGGGTGTGGGTATGGGTGTGACATTAAATGCAGAGAACATCCACATCCACAATTTTTTTCCTAAAAACTCCAGTCAACGCTGCAGAAGTTGTATTAGTCGTTAAAAGATCTTCAACATTTTATGCTAACAAATATTTCAATATAATCATTGGATTTTATTGTCTTAGAGTAATTCGATTTTTTTTACCATCCATCTAAGGTTATTGCAGCAACGAATCCAATAAAAGAAAGATTATTTCATTTGAAATAATCCTAAAATACCACCTTGTTTATCTTTTTGTTGATTTACTCATGTCGATTTTAATTCACGTAATGCAATTTCTACATCAAAATTATTTTTCGTTGTAACACGCATTACTTGCAATATGCTATTATTCATAATTAATATTTCTTTTTCATGTGAAAATACTGATAAATATTTAATATCTAATGCTGTATTATTTTGATGAATTCCAAATGAATAATAACTGTGTATTTTCTTTCCTTATCACGACCACGAACATATTCTTCAGCAAATGCAAGAAAGTGGAAATCTATCGCTGAATTCATATGGGCACTTCTAGGATATCTTTTGGAATTTGTATTTTACAGTGTACCAAGAGTTAGTCGCATTGCAGATTCTGGGCTCTTTACGTCACATTGATATTCAAGGTCTAAGCAGCAAACAGCTCATCAATGAGACGGTTTGTAAAAATATCGACCGCTGTTCGATTAGTCGTTACTACGCAAATATTTAAAGTTTTATCGAACAGAAGCCCATTGTGGAAAAAGTTGGAAGCTGTCAAGTTTATTCAATCTTTTTTTTAAAGTTGACTCTAGAAATTATACTGCATTTCAATATTTTTTTTGGAAATTTTTCAAATGAATTTTTATTAGATTTAATTTGTTCTATAATCATTCGACAGCATTAAGATTAATAGATAATATTTCTATAGCTGAGTCCTTATAGAAGAAGAAAGATAAGTTTAAAATTTCTCTTTATTTTATTGCAACATCAATTGTTATTCTATCATGACGTCTTTGCAAATCCATGAATTCTTATTCTCCGTTAACTCTTATTTTTCTGTCTACATTCACTCTTTGATAGTCATCAAGAAGAACTAGCTATGTTTTCATTTAAATATTAGAATAGCAACAACATATTACATTGCTCGTTAAGTGTAGAAGCCGTTCTTTTATAATTGTAAAATATTTTGTATGTCTGATTCTAAAATCATCATCTCATATTTTCCACAGACATTCTTATAGATTACTCAACGATGAACAATATTGAAATTCTAAAGAGAGGAATTGTGTAAAATTAATCATCATTTTTTTCACTCTTTCAACAATTTCTCCATTAAAACTTTAATGAATACAAGTGTACTATATATTTGCTCACAAAACTGATATTTAGCACAATGAAATTTAATATAGTTAGGATTATTTTCTGCATCAACAACAGTAACAGTATTCCTTTTAAGTTTTCAAAAAAATTACTCGAGAATCTATATGAAAAATCTTATCAATATCTAATGTATAATGATAAAACTTACGATTTCTTAGTTTGAGAAAGTCACGTTTGATTCATCTGAGGGTGTGGGTGTGGGGTAGAGCCCATCGAGTCCAAGAATTTTTGGACCCGAATCCGGACCCGGCTGCTCAAATTTTTTGGGTCCAAACACAATGATAAATCAGTTTAGATGGTATTGTCAAGAAGAGTGTTGTTATTTTTTATCTATTTTCTAAATAAATTTGATTTCTTTTTTTTCATAAAACGAATGAAGCTTTAAAAAATTCAAAACAAACTATGTTCATCAAAGTTTCCTTCAGATCCGGATCCGATCAAAGCAACATTTTTAGACCCGGATCCGCTCGGGTCCGGGTCCTACGCGACGGTCTCTAGTGTGGGATCTGGGTATGGGATGTTTGAATGGTCTGAGCAGACCAACAGCGACACACACCAACACCCACACCCCACACTTTGAGACGTCAGCGAAGCAGAACAGTGAAAGATCTTTTTCCTTGAAAAATTCAAAGAGTAGATTATTTTTTTGAAAACAATTTGTAGATCTTATTTTGAAGATGTTTTTCGAATTATTTACAGAAGTAACTCATATGTAGTTATCAGACGATGTCGCATATCAATGAAAAACAAATATTCTAATAAAAATATAGAAACAGCATCCAATAAAGAATAATTGCAACAGAAACACATTTCTAAGTATTACTCAATTGCTTGCTATTCGATTGCACAAATAAGCAAAAGCTTGAATCGAACATCTAGTGCTACTGATTGACGTCATGATAATTACTTTCTCTCTACTATTGATAGACCAAATGTTAAAAATTCTTCTTCCTAAAGTATTTCTACCGCTGTAGCTACTTCACCACATATCGTCAACTAATTACAACTCGAGTTACTAAAAGAAAAACAATTGAAACCTGAGAAAATGAATAAAATAACATAATGTGTGTAAGACCAATAGTGTCACAAAATAATTCGTTTACTTTACTAAAGTATTTTTTCACACTCCAAATAAAAAAAAAGCTAAAAAATCAGATTGAAATTGATTATTTGTTTAATTTTCTCTTACTGGAAGATGTTTTTGTTGATCTGTCTAATCGATTATAAGGATTAGAGAAAACTCATCGAATTAGATTAAATAAACTTTAAGATAAAAAAAACTCTATTAGGATTAAAATAGTGCCATTTTAATTTTAAAAAATATTCATTTTCATCTGATTTTTCAATGTTTTTCTTAAATGCGTCGTGATTGTTATTACTTATTATCTATCATGATTCTTTTTTTTACTTTATTAAATGGATACATAAATATCAGTATTGAAACTTATACATAAAGAATGCATTTTTAATGTTCTTTTCGCTCCGTTGGGCATAAAATCTTCAATGCGAAAGTTGTTTACCGGAGCAGGATGAAAAAAGAATGTGTCTTGTGGACATCTTTGGTCTATGTTTCATTTAAGAAGAAAAATTTAATCGATATTAATCATAACGGGTGCGGCAGAATAAATGGCGGTCTCAGTATTTTGTCAATATCTCTTTCAATTTTCACTGTTTCGGGCTGTGCTTTTTTTCCAAAAGATTCAGCTTTCAATTCTCTACAAAACCATATATAAAGAAGTATCACAGAGGTAAAAGTAAAAAATTTATTGCATTAATACTGAGAACATGCCACATCTACAACTTTCCAAGCACTTATATTCAAATTGATTTTCGTTTCTTTCTACTATTAAAACATTGTTCGTACGCTTCAAGATATCATTTATTATACAATCATGGGCGCTCTATCTGATGGAACACAAGAAAGAACATTTCAATTAAAAATATCAGCAGAGGCCCAGTTTGTGGACAACTGGTCAGAATCTGGCATGGTTAAACTTCCTTCTTGAACCTAGCCGACAAGAAATGGGATTTATCCAGAATTAAACTAGAATTCGATAGTATTACTCAGTAACTTACAAACAAAAAAAATTTTTAAGCAAAAAAATTATTTTTGACTGAGTTACATGAACTTTTGAAGTATATGAAAACCTACAGAAAAAAAAGCGTGTTTTTTGAAAATTCCAAAAAAAGTAATGCTTATTTTATGGGATAAGATTATGTCGTTAAAATCCTTCAACATACTAATAAGATAGAGCTTTTGAAACTCTACAAAATGTGTATTTTTATTGTCCACATAGCTCGACATGAGAATACATAAATACAAGAAAACCATATTTTGCGCTGGAAAGTTGTAGATGTAGCATGTTCTCAGTATTAATGCAATAAATTTTTTACTTTTACCTCTGTGATACTTCTTTATATATGGTTTTGTAGAGAATTGAAAGCTGAATCTTTTGGAAAAAAGCACAGCCCGAAACAATGAAAATTGAAAGAGATATTGACAAAATACTGAGACCGCCATTTATTCTGCCGCACCCGTTATATCGAAATCTGATAAAATACGAAAAATCATGTATTCACAGACTATGAATTATTCAGCAAATTATTTTCAATGTCACTGTGGAAAGCACATAGAATAATGTATATCGATGCATAATAAAACATTTCTATTAATCACCTATACAAATACTTTTCATGGATGATCTATTAATGAAAAATATTTTTATTTTAAATTTGAATAAAGATATGAACGTGTTACTTCAATTCGATACAAAAAATTTTTGTTTGCTCCTAGAAAAAACACACATATATGATAATGCACAAAAAATTTGCGTTATGCCTTCTATTTTAAAAAAAAGACAAGTAATACACGTTCTTCCTTACAACATTATCTTATGACTGTAGTGTTTTTTATTGCTCAGATAATCAAGAAAACTTGTAATTCGTCAAAAATAATTTCTTATAACCATAGATAGTTCTGTTTTTAATAGTTTTAACTAGTATTGAACATAGTTGAATATATTAAAGTATTTGAATGTATGCTAGATAAAACAAAACTGACTCGCCGGTAACCAACATCTTCGTTTTTCTTTTTGATCCAATTTAAATTCTGTAGTGTTAGAAATAAATTTAAGAAGCAACTCAAATGCTAAATACTAGGATGAACAAGTTTAGATATATGCATTTTTAGATCAAATGACTGTATCAGCTTCACTTGAATGAATATCAATTTATTCGTCCAAGCATAGACCTCAGTCATGATGATAGGAAAGAAAAAATGGCTAGTAACAAAAACAATACTTTTTTGCATTCTTCTTTCCTTATCTCAGTTCTCTCACGATTTGTATTTGTAACGTGCGCATTGGTAAAGAATCGATAATATGATGTAGATGTGGGCTTTGTTTCATGCAAAATAAAATGGTAGCATTTAGGTCTCACTTGTAACAGAAGAAAAACACACGTGGCTTTTAATACTGTTGTTTTTCTCATCCTATATTCATACATATAGCATACTATATTTAAAAAAAAACATATAATTTACGATATTATTTCGCATTTCTACTTTTTCAACTTTATTTAGTTGACATCCTTTCTGTGCACACAACATGTCCGAAACAATTGTTACTGATCAAACAGCTGCGCCAGCTGTTTTGGAAAGATGGGAACGAGATTTTTCTCGGACAAAAACTGATGGTATCACATATGATTACATCATTGTTGGTTCTGGTTCAGCTGGTGCTGTCTTAACTAATCGTCTGTCAGAAGAAAATGATAAGCGTATTCTTCTTATTGAAGCTGGTGGTGTCGATACGAAGAGCGAAATACACATGCCAGCTGCTTAGTGAGTCATAACTTAATCATATTATTATACTCAAAGTATCAAGAAATTCTAAAGTTTTTAAACTTATGCATTTTATTCAGGAGATGATTGTTATACATAGAATTCTGTCTTTTTTTCGTTACATCTAAATAGCATTCTATAGTCTACAAGGCAAACTTTATACAATACAGAGATCAATGAATAGTAATATTCTGTTCTGTTTTGTTAACATTCTGCTTAGAATTCTATGATGTTTCCTACTTTATGCTTATGCTTCGTTTGCCGTCTTTCCATGTTAATAGAATTCCATTTCATTTCTTCTGCTAGTTTTAAATTCTTTATTAGAATTTCTACTGTACGATTCTTCTATAGCAATATTCAGTTTATCTTCTTCTCTGTGTAACAGATTTCTAAGTCTATATGCTACTTTTTATTGCCCATGGATAAGTGTACAAAATTCTGAATTGTGCCGACCCTCTTATTTTGTGTTTTAGTTCTACTCTTCAACGTAGTGATATTGATTGGCAATATAAAAGTGTGCCTCAACTTTATTCACATTTTGGTTGTATTAATCAACAAAGTTATTGGCCACGTGGTAAAGTTTTAGGTGGATGTTCTTCTATAAATGCTATGCAATATGTTCGTGGTGATCCTCATGATTATGATAATTGGCAATTACCAGAATGGTCATTTCAAGAAATGTTAAAATATTTTAAAAAATTGGAACGTGCTGATCCAAACACAATTCCAAGAAACGAGAAATTTCGCAATCATGATCAAGAAAATGGAATGATGAATGTTACTTTAATTGACGATCCCAATCCAATAAATCGATTATTTATTGAAGCATGTAAAAAACATGGATTTCATGAAAGTAAAGATTATAATGCCGAAGAAAGTCTTAATGGATGTGTAGGAATGTCACAAGTTTCAACAAAAGAAGGAAAACGTTGGTCAACAGCAAGTGGTTATCTTTTAAAAGCAGTAAAACGACAAAATGTTGATTTACTTACAAATACACATGTTTGTCGAGTAGTATTTGATAAACAGCAACAAGCAATTGGTAAGTAGAAAACTAAAGTTGTCTTTCTGAAAAACAGTTTTGAGTGATATCATAATAATTTTTAAGATAGAAAATATGAATTCCATCTAATATAGTGTCTATCCTGTTTTATCGTTTATCATTAGTGTTTTATCAAAGTATTGAATGATGATTTTGAATAGAAACACGTTTCATATACTTATAGGTGTCATTGTTAAACGTAGTAATTCATTGGATCAAGAAGAATTTATCAAAGGTAAAGAAGTCATATTATCAGCAGGCGCAATTGGAAGTCCTCATATACTTCTTCTCTCTGGTATTGGTCCAAAAGAAGAATTAGACAAACATCAGATACCAATAATTGTTGATTCGCCGGGTGTTGGTAAAAATTTACTAGATCATATGTTCACTCTTCTAGTGTGTCTGACTCAAATACCAACGTCTTCAGTTAATGATGCAACAGCCGAGAATTTACAAAAATGGGCAATGCAAGGAAAAGGTCCATTAGCATCATGCGTTATTCAATCACTGGCGTGGTGTCATTCAAATGGAAACGGTAAATCGTATCCAAGTTCAATTTCTTTCTCTGTCAGTTCATATTTTCACTTTTAATTATTTATTCTTGTAGATAAGACACAAACACCCAATCTTCAAATACATTTTTCCCCAGGTACACCTGATGCTGAAGCTTTTAAGAACGTGAACATAAAACCAGAATTTTATGAACACTATATCAAACGAAATATCATTGATGATTGGCAATGGACTGTTCTTTGTTCGCCTACACTTTTGCATCCAAAGTCCAAGGGTGAAATTATACTAGCAAGTCGTGATCCTCTCGTACATCCAATTATCAATCCAAATTATTTACAAGACAAAGAAGATGTTCAAATATTGGTTGAAGGATGTAAACTAATTGAGAAAATTATTCAAAGTGAACCGCTGAATAATATATTAAAATCAGGAATAAAAATGAACGCAGACGAATCAATAGAAAACGAAGATCAATTTTGGGAGTCATTCGTTCGAAAGTATTCTCTTACGGTCTATCATCCGGTTGGTACTTGTAAAATGGGAAAACAAGAAGATTCCATGAGTGTTGTAACTTCTGACACACGAGTCAAAGGTGTTAAAGGTTTACGTGTGGTTGATGCAAGTATTATGCCAAGTCTTGTCTCAGGAAATACAAATATTCCAGTAGTTGCTTTAGCAGAGAGAGCAGCTGATTTAATTAAGAACAATGCTTAAACGGATTCTAGTAGTTTTTTAATACTAAAATAATTTTGAGTCGAATATTAACCTAATAATTAATATTGTAATATCTGTCAAAGTCGAAAATAAAAGAACACAAGAGAAGGTAAAAGTAATAATAGAACATGCTTATACACCTATCAATATACTACATTCCATCGATATTGTTAAACGATACTCAATAATATGAATCTGATTTTGACGCTCCATTGAAATTATGAGTTACACTTGAATGTTTTCTGAGTCTACGTTGGACAAGGAACAGATGTCAGCAAATGTCAAAATCTAGATCGAGAAGTTTGTGGTAATAGATTCATGGTTAGAAGTAATAGCTTGATAAAGGACTAGAGCCCGTCGAATTCAAAAATTTTGGACTCAGTTCATCAAAAGTGTTTAGACCCATATTGGTGCTGACAATCAAACTTTGAGTCTTCTTATAAAATTATTAAAGTTAAAGTCGATTTTTCAAAAAGAAATTTCTTCAAAAAAATTATTACTCTTGGTATAAAAAAAGATTTTTGTGAAAAAATCTGCCTTGACCTTAACTCTTTGAACGTTATAGTTTAATTATGATTTTTTTAACTTTAACCTTTAAAAGCTCGAGGGGGTTCCTGTGACATTTTGAAAAAACCAACCATCGGAGCTGAGCTTCTGATTCATCACTATGATTATATTATAGTAAAAAAAGAAAATTTATTTTTTCTTATGGAGACACAGAATGTCCCTTCCAAGGGACATTGGGCTTTTAAGGGTTAAATAGAAATATAAAGAATAAAATGAAAAAAGAGAATGAAAATCGAATCATTGTACTAGTAAAGCAGGTTTAGCCTTTGCTGGTCTACCTCTTTTTCTTTTTTCACCGATGGGCACTGTTTTTGCTGCTGCTGGTGGTTTGCAATATTTTAAATGAATAGCCATGCCAACAATATGTTTGCATATATAATTCTTAAAAAACGATGGACAGTTGCATTTTGATATTTTCCAATCTAAATTATTTTCTATTTCCATACACCAAATATGAAATCATTTATTAAATTGATTATAAAATACCATATATTGTTAATTCGGAACTTCATTTTCATAAATAACAAACTCATAGTCATAGCTAGGTTGCGAGCTTATATAGCGAGAAACTCTCTATGTTTCGATATACAATATTTCGTTTTGAGTATTGACTTTAATGAGCATATTCTTATATGAATCCTTTTTGAGTCCTAAAAGACTAGGAATTCACAATTTGATAGTTCAATAGGTTTTAATTTGATAAAGTGTATACTTTTATGAAAAATCTTTCCGGGAAACAAACTAGGCAGTTTTTGTCGAGAATGAAATTCTTTATCCAACGAGATTAGAAGTAAAGTTTTAACAACTATTAAACTTTCAAACATAGATAATAAAATGCAACATTTACTATGTAGTACTCATTGTTTTTCAAAAGTATTCCTTAATACTAATAAATCTCCTCAACTTTCTCCTGACGGTTGCTTGCGCACGCAGTTGGCTTCTACAACTCTGAAGTAGCTACTCATCCAAAAACTGGACAGTTTTTTGGGAAACTGTTAAACACTATGTACTAAAGTTTTTGACGGTACTAGTTCATTTTAAGGGGAAAATAGTTTTACGTACTGTCTGTTACTCTTTTGAAAGTCAACCAACACGTGTGTTGCTCAACGAGTCACACTGTCATTGGCTGATTAGGATCGGATGAGTACAGAGTATAGATGGTTGTAAGTCATCTGACTCCTCGCACCTCAGCTCCTAATAAATAAAAACTCACATGAATGTAGTGTCTTCCAAAATTTTTCGACTGTTTTCCTAATTCACTATATGCAGAGATGATCGCTTCGAGTTTCCAGTGATATCTGGTGATATCGTTCAGACAAGACGATCTTCTATTAGCATGACTGAATACAAATTAATTTTACATAGGATTAATTATAGTTTCCTAATGGGAAAAAAACAGATACATAGGTGATGCTTAATGCCTGCAGATTAGATGCTAATAATTTGCTTAACATATTATCAGGTTTGATTGGTTTTTATTTAGCACTAGGCATGTCACATCACCGATAGAGTATGGAGATACTGATATTTATGATATTGATAGTATTGGTATGGTTATTGATCAGACTTGCTATTCATAGTATTAGTATAGTTTTATGACTAATATCTTTGCTGAAGACAGAATCTTTGGAGAAAATAACGACTTTTTACAAAGTTTTCGAATCAGTTTTCAGCGTCGACAGTCAAACTTAAAATGACATTGTTATTTTCTCAAAAAAACTCTTGTATTAGTCTCAAAAAGAAATACAGCAGCAATCCAATAATTCTTTTCTTCTGTATTATCGATTTCGCTTATGTCAACTATCAAAGACTGTTCACTAAAATTAGAGTCGATCATCAACTTTCAATCGTTTTCTTCGAAATGAATTGTTTCTAGTAGAAAATTTAATGAAATAAATGATGGTGTTTTTAAATGTCAAAGAAATATTAGACAAGTGTTCCCCAACATTGTGTATCATGACAATCACTTGTTGGATAAGTATCGGGGATAATTTGTGTTTCAGTTGTCAATTCCAATGCAGTACCATCAGGACCAGGAAAATTAACTTGAATGAGAAAACCTTCCCAACCATCCTTGGGATTTTCAATTGTTAATGAATAGACAATTGTTGTATTTGTTTCTGCCTATATTTTATTTAAAATTTTTTTTTTATGAATTTAACAAATAAATTTTTACCTCGATGACAAGATCAGTTGTAAACCAAAACACTGGATTTGCCATTGATTTACTTGGATTATTTGGATTAGCAATTAGAAGACGAAAATCACGTCTATTGATACAAACATCCAAAACAGAAAAGTATTTTTCAAAGAAATCAAACCGTTTATCATTTAACGTGCGAGCACGATAACCAAGGGCATTGATTGGTTTAGGTCCAACACTAAAATCTACTGTTGCACGAATATATCCATGTGTATTATTCGATGATTTTATCCATTGAAATTTAGGTAATGGTTGATTCTTGAAAAAGATGAAAATAGATAAATTGTTTCTTAGATATTTTTTATCTTAAATTTACATCATATATACTCAAATAAAAACTTCGCATAGTGAAAAATAAACTTATTATATGTCCGATACATGTATGTTCAGCATTTGGTATTCGACTATAGAAAGAAAAATATTTATTTTGTTCAATTATACAAACAAAAAAACAAACAAACGATTACCGAAGATATGTTCCACCTGTTGTAATTTGAAGTTTATTCCAGAAAGCTGCCTAAAAAACAAAAAAATAAAAATAAAAAGAACGAAAATTATCTTTTGATTTTTATTAATTTGAACAAACTTCATTGTCAAGAAGAAAGAATTCATCACCAGTCGATTGAATTTGTAAGATTTTCATTTTTGCATATCGATCCAAATAGTCTATTAATTAACCAAAGAAAATATTCTTCTTCAGCAAAATTATTTGATACAAACAATAGGGATCAATAATTTCTGCCATTTTAGTCATCATCTCTGAATCAATATATTGAGTTATATTCAAATTAAAATAATCATGGAAAGCAAAAGTCCAACCAACTAAAGACTAGAAGCCATTCACATTCTATAGAAATTTATCTAATTGATCATTCAACATACTCTGTAATGATGATGTAAATTCTATTAAAACAAAATTTTTCAATGTAAAATAATAAAAAAAATTCATCCGAATGATATCTTACAGTTTGAAGATTCAAAATATCCATGACAATAGGTACAGCAGCAATAACACGTTCATTATCGACAGCAGCTGTTAACCAAGCTGAATATTTTTAATGAAATTCACTCAACGAATAATATTAACAAATAATGAACCTACTTGCCCATCCACGCTAGAAATTATATTCATAGTCGATTTAATATTTATATTAAAAAAGAAAATCAACCTTTGAAGCACCTGCAATAACAAATGTTTTTGGTGTAGTAATATTTTGATTATCTGTAAATTGTTGAACAGCATCCATTGCACGATATGATGCCTATTTCAAATAAGTCATGTAGAACTATTTTTCAATAGAAAATGATTGAATACTTTCGTCATTGGTACATTTATAGGAGCATAAAGATTTGATGAATTATCAACGAATGCTCTCCAAGTCCAAGCAATCAACGAATCCTCATGACGACTTCGATTTGTTGGATCAGCCTATTATTAAACAGTTTAGAACAATAAATTTCTCGAATTTGTCTATCAAAGAAGTTTACTGGAAAATAAATTGGTTCATTTGGAATATCTTGAAGATCAACGGCAATACTTCCAGTACCAACTGCAACCATCGATGTCAAGGCGACGAAATCATCTTGTGGTTGTGGAATGCTGAAAAGAATTATCTATTCAATTGAAATTATCTTTTTTTTTCTAAAAAAGATTATTCTAACCGATCAGTATTGCTTCCTTGATCAATAAGCATGAAGCCAGTATTGGGTCGTGTTAATTTATGTGGTACAATAACACACAGATAATGCCACCAAATAGGTCGACTTGAAAATGTTTCTTAACCATATAATTATTTTCTTTCTGGTTTGTTTCTGAACTATTTTAAAACTTACCATCATACCATTTTTGTGATGTAAAATTAAGAATATATAGTTTGTAATCTTGTTCATCATACGTTTGTATAAGACTCCAGCCAAAATGGGGATCTTGAGCACGAACATAATCATCTAATGGAGTTGATTGACTTGCGATAATAATAAATAATATTATAGTCACAATATTCAAAATAGTAATAAATGAGCAACTTTGATGCATTTTTTTCAAAAATCTGATCTAAGATGTATGAGAGAAAAAAACTAACTTGATTTATACGTTTTTTTTTCGTTCTATTATCTTTTTTTTTGATAACTTCTCTTATCTGATATGTGCTGACCAAAGCTACACAGTGGTATAACACGAAAGTCTAAAGTCTTATTTTAATTAGAAATGTCTTCGTCGTTTTTTATTGATAATGCGCTAGATTAATGGATATGCGAGATGAATGGAGAATGCGTATATCATAATATTATTTTCTAAAGTATAGACGAGGTGTTGTGCTTCTTTTAGATTGCTATTTTTTTTTAGATATAAGAAACTAATCTGAAGAAAATTAGTTTTTACATCACTGTCTTCTTTGAGGGTGTGGGTGAGGTGAGGTGTGGATAGTATGGATGTGGGTTATAATCATCTCTTTACACATCCATACCCATCTACGCCCACACTCATACCCAGAATATCACTTTTCTTACATTATGAACGTTCATTGATTTATAATTGAGAAGTTTATTGTACTTTCTTTCGGACGTCTAGTATTTCACAATATTCGCATGTTTTATTCTATTTATTGTTAAAATCAATGGTTTTCACTGACATTGAGCTAAATTTAAGTGAACTCTTCATTGTTCGCGTCACTCTATAACTACTCGAAGAACGTTTGTGATTGATTAGATTTTCATAAACTACATATTTGTTCCAGAACTCAAAACTTTTTTCCTTCTGTTGCTCGATATATCGTATTGGTACAGCATCTTATCTATTATTGGATGCACACTTATTTTGGTTGAATGCATTGATCTATCTTATTCAATACTTATCAATTGAAAAACAGCAGTTACGTACATCGATAAGGTCCTGTGTTTCAAGGTATGAGATGTGAGTGTGGGTGTGGATGAAGAGACGATTCACACTCATACACATATCCATACATGCATACTCTACTTCTCTATATCAGCTCTTTTTTTGTATGGGCTTGAAATAACAAGAGTAAATAGTGTCGATAAAACAAAGCGAAGAACAAAACGAAACGCAGACAGTAAAGAACGAAAAAAAGGGAGCACTAGGCAAATGTTAACAGTAACTATTCCATTTCTTTTTTTTCTTCGCACGTGAGATGCCTGAAACTTCGTATCATAGTCATATGCTTTTTCTTTCACAAAATAGTTGCATCAGCGATTGACGTTATAGTAAGTACAGAGAGACAAACACGTTGTCGTGCAGTCGCTAGACTCATGTAGATCTTTATCAACATTTATTTTTCTGTCTTTTGATCATGATTGACATCTAATTTTTCAGAGATGTTCGAGATTCTCCTCTACACAACATTAAGTAAAAGTGTACAAAAATTTTCTTGAAAAAATATATCGAAATATGAGTATATTGTTTTTAAAAGGGCATATGTATTTCTACTACTATCTGTAAGCTCTATCTATGCAGTATGACACCCAACATCTAATTTAATGATAGGATACCGAATCAAAAAACATGATACTTCTCAGATCTAGAAAAGGAAAAAAAATAGGATGTTCTTTTTTGCCATGATAACGTAGGATACGATATTAGTTATGAAAATTCATACTTATGCAGCCATTGTGAAGCAAGCTATTGATTTATTAGCAGTTTATTGACATTTATCGCTATCTTTTCGTGGCAATTATGAGCAAACAAGTAGTGCACTTTTTCATAGAATTTTTTCAGTTTAATATTTGTTTCTTCTTACAGTCGCTCACGTTTCCTTCATTATCATTTCTCTAAAGTAGCAGAAAAAAGGAATATTATTAAAATATTTTCTCCGCATTTTCCATTTTCCTAAAAGTCTGTGACTGTTTTGTGCTGAACTTTTTAAAAATATAATTGAAATGCTGAACTATGTAATTGAAATAAATGTACAAAATAAAAGTAAGCAAATTTCCTCCTCATAACAACCGGTACCGATTTTGCTCATTTTCGTTGTGTCTAATTAGTCGAAAAATCTGTTGATAGATCGTGACTCAGTGCTACAATCAATCCCATATAAGGTGTATGATAGGATTCTAACCTTGATCAGGTACTTTTTTGAATGATCTTCAGCAAAGAGTTTCTTTTGCTATTCCTTATGAAAAGACAAAATCGATTTCACCGATTTTGGATGACATTTTTACAGCAAGTAGATGCATTTATGTTGTTTGGTAGGTTGATTATTTTGGGAAGAGAATTGAGGATTGATGCAAGTTTTCCATGGTTCCTTAGACCCAAACACTTCTACAGCCCTTCACCAGCTCATACTTCCCCTTATTCAAATATAAGTATTAGATGGGGCAGAGAAATGTATAGCAAGCATTTCAAAAAAGTCATTCCTAAATTTAGCCTGTTACCGTTGTTGTTCTTCTTGTCCAAGTCGACGCTTCTTTTTCAGGTATCTTGTATAAAGTGCGCACTGCTTCGGCATACCGTCTATAGCACGATAAACGGGATGGCTGCTGATTTTTCGAAGTACCTGTTCCTATTCTCAAGACTGATCTACGCCTTTGCCAGCGAGTAGTTGCATGAATGCTTTTTCGGCCTTGCCGTAGAAGAAAATAATGAATTTGCGCTGTGTTGATGGTGCTGGTTGACAGGCTAAAAAGCAAAAATTAATCAAATTCCAAGAAACATTGAAAATACTTGTGTTTGAAGGATCCCAAGTGGAGACTTGGTTACAGGATTGTAGTAGTATTTTCATCCATCGGCTCCAGTGTATTCGCGTCATTCTCATGATTGGATCAGGGAAGATGAATTGGAAAGTTTTTCAGGTGTCTTTAGTTCATCTAGTTTTTCCTATTGATTTATTCTAGTGATTGTACTGAAGCAGAATTTTCTACCTTTCGACGACACATGTATAGTCCATTTATATATCAGATAGATCTAGGAGGAAGCAACAAGAATTCCTTTTTGTTTGTTTTCAGATCGATCTATTCTTGGAATGAAAATCGTGATTGTTGGTGGTGGACTGGGAGGATTTGCAGTCGGAATCGGATTACTGCAGCATGGGTACATAGATATTACAGTGTACGAACGAGACACAGGAATGGACAGTAGACGTCAAGGTTATGGACTTACAATTCTGCAAGGAATCAGTGCACTGAAACGGTTACAAGTATTCCAACAGGTACACTCGCTAGACACTCCTTCTAGATCACATTACATTTTTGACAAATATGGAAGCCTGATCGGTTTTTTTGGAACTATATTTTGGCCAGAACAGGACAATCAGCCAAAAACTAGGAAGAAACATAATTTACACATTGAAAGACAGGAACTACGAAGGATCCTCATGAACAGATACATTTCATTGCATCCTTTAGGTCTTCAAGGTATCCAATGGAATCATCGTATTGTCCAAATTGACCATGTCTCACACAAAGTTTCATGCACCAACGGCCATACAGTAACTGATGTTGATTTGGTTATTGGAGCTGATGGAATCAACGGTCTAGTACGTTCTTTCAAATATGATCCTCTTGCAGATGTTCCACTCAATTATTTGGATATATTGGTTGTATTGGGAATTGTTGGATGTATCGACCATTTCCTTACAAAGGACCGTGTATTTCAAACTATGGATGGATGCTTTAGGCTTTTTGCTATGCCATTTTCGAAATCCAAACCAGAACAGTCTATAATGTGGCAGCTTTCATTTCCTGCGACTCTTGGCTTAGCAACACAATTATCACAAAATCCAGTGATGTTGAAGCAAATGCTACTGGAAAAATGTGCTGATTGGCATTCACCAATACCTGAAATGATCGAAAGAACACCACTAGATCTGATTATGGGAATACCAGCATTTGATAGAGATGTAGTACCCATTCCAAACCTAAAAAATGATGGGATCCAAATTGCACTTGTTGGTGATGCTGCTCATCCGATGTCTCCTTTCAAAGGCCAAGGTGCCAATCAAGCTCTGTTGGATGCTGTTGATTTGGTAGACACTATCGCACAGAATAATCTAGACTTGCATTCAGCAATCAGTCAATATGAAGATCGAATGTTAAAGCGAGTCTACATAAAGGTCATGCAGTCCCGAGAGCGTGTTACAACCTTCCATAGACCGGAAGCACTCTCAACACAGAATTTTCTGTATCGTGGTGTTGACGAAGGACTGATGGAGAGACTGAATAATCTTGGAATAAATGCCCATTGGAACGATCCGAATGTATCTATCGAACAAGCCATAATTGAAAAATTAAATGGTAAATGATAAACTGTTTTTATTTAGATCACTTAGCTTATGAAGAACAAATTAAATTTCATTAATAAATCGAGTTAGACAATCTTTGAAAAGATGTCTGAAATAAAACAGATTGGTCCATTAAACAGTCTTCTGCAATTCTCAATACACTTGGATAGTCTGCTCAGTGGGTTTTTGTAAGGAACAGAATTTTTTTACATTTTCCAGTTTGAATCTTATGATTCGGATATCAATTGGATGCTGGATGTAGCGCAAGAAATCATATTCGAATTCCCTAATTATTCCATCATCATCAAGACTAAAGTCAGAATAAAACGAAATACTTTTCAAGATGCCCAGTATAGAAGTATTATTTGAAGATTCAGAATCTTCTTCATCATATATGTATTCCTGTGTCAAAATCTCGATTGCAACCAAAGACCTGAGACAGAGTTCTCAAACAGCTCTCAAAAAAAAATAAAGTGTTAGTGGTCCTTTGAACGAGACATCTGAACAGATCAGACTAGCGATACGTTCAGCGTGAAGCACACAGATATCGATCATGTTGGGTGTTATGGATGATTTATGGAAATGGGAAAAGAAGCGTCAAAGTATTTGTTGTTCAAAATGGTTCATTCTTCCATTAATGTTGATAATTTGAAGGTTTTCGTGAAAGGTAAATGGTGGCTTTGAAATGAATCTGTTCCTCAAAGACCAGACGTAATAACGGTAAAAAAAGTGGAAAATTTTCTTCTTAGGTACTCAAGTGATCTTGTCCTAGAAATAAAATGAGATATTCTTTAGTTTTGGACTTTAAAGCAACCAAAGAAAACATTTAATCCTAAGGATATCTTCAAAGTGAGAAAGAATTTCCTTTTCCTTGACATTTCGACTAATGATTGTTTATATCAGCAAAAAAAGACATTCAATTTAGCATTGAACTACTTGTTTCTCTTCTGTAATGACATCAGTTAAAAAAGACATGATGGTGAAGATAACGATGCAGCGATTTCAAATAAAAATTTTGAAAATTTATAATCTAATGCTATTGATTCGACAAGAGACCAGCAAAGATCTGCTATTCTTCTGATTCTATACTAGGCTACCTCAAAACGATGAACACTAATCAAATGACCATAGGCAAAATCTTCCACAATAGCGGGATTCAAGTTGGGAATAGAAAATAGTGTATCTACCACAAGTCTTTTGTAGTATTTTGATGAAAAGTTTAGTTAAAGAAAAAATGAAAATGTCTTGAGTATTGCTGCCAGACACTGAACAATGGAAAAAGCAGGAAAAGGATATTTTTCATATGAAAGAGGGTGTGGGTGCAGTTATTCTCTTAACCCACACCCACACCCACACCCACACACCCACACCCACCCACAACATTTTCTTTCGAAATGTTTATGGCACATTCAACAACACATTTGTCTAGTCGCTGTATGAATAACGATGTCTATTGCGTTACGGCAGGAAATTCACAGGATATGCTTTTATAATTTTCTGCACGTTAGAATTCATGAAATAAGATGTATCTTAATTTATGAGACATAATATCAAACAATCTTAATAATAAAATGTCATGTACGATTGTATATGCCTGCCGTCATAGTTTTAGAAAATAATACGTAAGTCATAAAATGTTATTTTGTGTATCGCTCATACTTAACCAAGTTAAGTAAAATGTTCAATTGATTCAAGCATTTAATGATTGACACATATGCTGACATTTTTATATTGTCAATGTTTACAATTCATAAACTGCGTAGTAAATATTGAAGTAAATAGGTATTGTTCGTTTTGTTCTCACTGATCTTGGTTCGATCGGGCTTGTTTCAACAGTTTAACATATACTAGGTGAATAATAATCAGCTAGCAAAAGATTTTGAGCAGTCAATCTATTTTTGTTTTGTATTAAGATTCAAAAAATGAAATAGAAAATGGAAAATATGGAAAGTTCCACAGTATATTCGAATACTGAATAATAACATAGTCACTATATCACACAAATCGAACTAAAATCCGTTGCTACGATTGACCATTCATTACCAACGGACTGTAAATCGTGATGATATTTCTAAGATTCTATACAAGGAGAAACATATCACTCGACACGTGATTTACTATTCGGAAACATGCGATAGGAAGTTTACAAAAGTTGAATAAATAATGAATATTGTACATATTTGCATAATTTGTCTTTTATCGCCGTCTTGTGCAATAAACTGCATAAGTATCTTACAATTCTTTGTGTTTATGATCCGGTTTTGCGCATCTTCAATTGTTTCTTTCCTTTTCTATGCACTGCATTCTACGCATGCAATTGTAAGTGTATTCTAACTTAACAGTTATGATCAAGCCCTGTATCAACATTCATCATTTGCTCTAAATTTTCTTTTTCTATTCGATACCTCATTTTACACAGATTGATGAAAGATAAAAGAGAAAAAAAAACTGAGCAGATTAGTACAAAATAATCAATAGCATGTTTTCCATTTGCTCTTGAAAAATCTGAAACTAAAAGACACTCAATTGAAAAAGGATTATAGTCTCCGATGACACCTGGCTCATGTTTCTTACCAGAGATGTATATAAAATAAAATTGGTTGTCTCATTTTTTTTGTTATAGTGGTCGTATTAACAATAATAAGAAAACGCTACCATGAACTATTTGATTCTTGTCGTGCTTGTGTGCATCGGAGAATGTAAGTCGAATAGAAATCGAACAATCGTGTGAACTTTCCATCATCTATATGTGTTTTTTTTCTACAGTACATGGGTTGCTATTCGGAGGCAGTAATAAAGGACCTGCTTGGGATACTTTCAGGATGACTTGGGGCCCAAATCCATTGAGTAGTCAATATTTTGTGAAACAACCTCTGACACTTAACGAAGCGCTTAACAATGGTTTCATTGAAATTCCAGGTCAATGCAACGGTAGGTGTTTGAACTTCTCTGTCGAATCATTTTTCACATCCTTGACGTTCTACTCATTGTAGGTCTATTTCTCGGACAACGACTCGTTAAAAATGACGATCCAGCTGTGATTTTAATTTATGACAAACAGGGTACCATAGCCGGCATGCAATTAGCAGTAAGTTGCATATTCTAGTCTCTTTCCTATGTTTTTTTCTTCTCTCTCAACTTTTAATCAGGTTCCCGACGTATTCATCTCAGATACGCATTACAAATTTTCAACACAGAAAATGTTCAATCGCGATCAAGTTCTCGGCATCGATGCTCATCTTCTCACCGCCTATTTTGTCAATCCACTCACTATTTGTTCAACAGGTCGGGATCCATCCAGTCTTAAACACGAAGGTACAGGTACTGGACTTTGGCTGCAAAATGGTACGGATCCAATCCGTGATTCAATTCAAATTCCACTCTTTGAAAGTGATCTTAGCCAGACCAAATGGGACAAGGGTCTCTGCTTTCCGTCGATGGGTAAATAAACAGTTCTTTTTCTCTCTCGTTCTTCGTATCCAGTCTACTTCGGTTTAGGTAAACATTATTGGTACGACAATCGAGCTGACATGAACTGTGACGAAATATTTCCCTCATTTCTCTTGTACAACAAAGGCAAATTGACCGGATTTGGATGGACTCTTATTGGTAAATTCGAATATACAAAACGAACGGAGTTTCCATCGTTGGCCACTGTATTGGTACGAGTATTTGATCTCAACATTCTTTAATTATCATTGTATTATGTTCTTTATATTCTAGGCATTTCGCGATCCAGTTCCGACATGCTTGAAACAAAAGTATCAAGAGACAGGCGGTTTCACAACCATGCATCTTTACTTCAATGCCGACACGATGAATCTTCTTTGCTAATCAGTGAATATTCTAATATATCTCGAATAAATACAACATCATTCATCTTCTACTTTTTGTTTGTTTAACACCAATAGTTTTACTTATTAAAGGCCTTGATTGTTCAGAATATATAATAAAAGTAGAGAAATAATTTTGACAGATATTGGTTACATTAATAGGGTGTGGGTGTGGGTGTGAGAGAGATGAAGATTCACACCCATATCTACACCCACACCCTCGATACATTCACTACATTGTGTGAAAGTATCAATATCGTTGGCTATGCTTTGCAGTTGTGCCAAAATTTTTTGATAATCTTTATTAGTTAGATCAATATTGGCATCCAACCATATCACGAAGAACTCTTGAAAAATGCGGCGTCTTAGACGAGTACTACCCGACCGTGCTGATGTTTTTGTCAATGGGAACTTTGATAATATAGATACGGGCTTGTTTGGGTTTTCTATATCCATGCTGGTCCGAATGATAATTTCATCATTAATCGAAAATTTTGAATAATGGTTTGTCGCTTAGCAGACAC
>CAJNOL010001750.1:0-45555 GCA_905250125.1 Rotaria sordida
ATAGATGAACATGTCCCGCTTTTTTCTCAAAATGGCCCATATAATATACATACTCCTAAAACATAAGAACATGTTTCCGGTTCGACGAGATACATTGATGTTGCATGAGATTTATCCATTTTTTTTTGACATCTAAATATAAATATTTTATTTGATTGATTTGTTTTTTTATTTTCTTAAATAATTTACCTTAATTTAACTTCAACAACACGTCGAGTTTTTGTTAAATCACACATATCACCATCGGTATAATACAATGAAACAAATCTAAAGATTTTGAATAAAATTTTCGAAAAAAACAAAAAATTGAAAATTAAAAATTCTATCTACTGTCGATCTTTAGTATTTCCAGATGGTTTCTTTTTAGGATTTTTATTTAACCATTCAATATGTTTATCACGATTCCATGTTCCAAGTAAAACTGATATACGATGTTGACCTTCTTCCTTTAAAAATAATAAAAAAAAAATTTTTTATTTTATGACATAGAAAAAAAAAAGAAATTTTTCTACATGAAATTGAATAACATGTTTTCCATAACATATTTCATATTTCCACCAACCTGTTCCACCAGGTAAACATTCTCGACCAGAAAAAAAATTTCCAAGAAATTCTCGATCAACATCAACACCCAAATTTCCCAATGGTTCTTGTCGAACATTTTGATTATTATTATTATTATTGATTTCTGTTTGTTCAGTTGAACTTGATTGAGTTATTTTATTTGTTGAATCACGTGTTGTAGTTTCAGTTAAATCATTAAGATCATCATCATTTCCATATTGATATGCTATTATAAATGTCGTTCCGTCCGCACTTGTCATCTAGATATAAATAGGTCATGAGTTGTAATTGCACAATCGTGAATTGCACAATCATATTTTTTTTACCGTAAATTGTGCTCGACCTCCTTTTTTTAAAGACAATTGTCGTTCATCTTCGAGTTTTTTTAAATTTCGTGGTTTTTGACGAGCATTTTCTTTTGGAAAACAATTTATACTATATCGATTGGCTTCTGATGGACTATAGAATGAAAAATTTAAAAAAAAAAGATATATAGATAGATAATGTAGGAAGTATAAATTAGAGAAAAACAAAACAAGAATATATCTTTAGATGGTTGATAAATATCGATATGAAGAGAAGATTCATAAGTTTTGAATTTATAATCAAATAAACGTTTGATAGGCAACATTCTACTTCGATTGAAACTAAAGATTCGAAAGTTAAATAATCTATTCTTCTCTTAGAATTCATTTTTGAATGATTAAAATTCGATGAATTTCACTATTTTTTGAATAGACATCTAAATATGAAGCTGAAGGTTTAGGTTGCTTATTATAAATTATCGTTCTTAAAAATACTGATGTTTATTGAGTTACTTCCTACCTTTAAAATATGTCTATAATACATTCAATACAAGTTTATATATAGAATAGAAAATAAAAGAAAGCTACAATATTAATAAAAAATTGGTACAATATCTTCAGAAGTATGAAAAATAAATTTGGGTAGTTTTCTTAAACTTAAACTAAACCAAAGATTTGTATATGTAGAAATCTTTATCATAATCTTTTCAAGTACGGACATGTTTTTATGACTCCTGATGTATGAAAAAATACGTTGTTTAAAAGATATTTTTCTAAGAACTTATAATAACAGTATGATGTTAAAATATTATGGAAAAACTAGAACTAGAAATCTGATTGCAACACAAATGAGTAAATGTCCTCATCTGAATCAATATATTAATTCATTCATATTAAAAACGAAAGAAATTTCATCTGTATTTATTTTTTAAACTTGAATATTTGCATTAATAACTAACACAATACAGTAATTGTTTTAATTTCTCGTTGACTTCTAAAATATATTTAAAATAAAACGTTAGCTAGTATATTCATCCGTTTTCATACGATATAACATTTTCAAAACCAAGCGCACATTATACCGAACGGCATACCGTTGGTAGTCATCATATGAGTACAGTATTAGTGTAGCTGAAGCTATTGTCTTCTCACTGTATACTTTTCATAATAAAATGAATTTCCTGATCCAATCGAATACGTAAATTAGAAGTTGTATCCTTTTAATTGAATGGGTAAAAATGATGTACAGAATTTAGAATTCATCATGCCATCAGTTTTTTACCTAAATACTGGTAATTTACATAGCCATCTTGAAGCAACAGTCATTTCATAATAACATGATGATATTTCTTCAAAATTTAATATACCATCATTACCTCTTTCATCACAAACTAAACAGAATCAACCAAAAAAAAAGAAATCTTAATAAACTTTTATCTTTATAAAATTCACCATAATAAACAATAGTTTCACGTGCTTGATTTGAATTAATTTCACATAATGTACCATCTGTATATCTAACAGCTAACATTGGTGTTTTTTTATTATCAATTGTTTTATAATGTATCTTATAAATTAAGCAAAAAAAAAAAAATTAATTTCAAAAAATAGAACTTCTTTTTCTGATTACTTTCAATGCTGATTGACCATCAGAATCAGTAAAAATCTCTTGATTATCTGAATGATAATAACCTAAATAATATTCTTGAAGAGTTGATTTCTAAAAGTCAAAAATGAGAATATTTTGATTAATTTTTCATTGAAATAATTCAATCTTACTTTTCCAGCAACTTTTGTATCATGATATTGTCGAATATGTATACCATGACATAATTCATATGTCCAATATGGATCCAACTATAATCATTCAATAAATAATGAATTTATTTTTTAAAAAGAAAGCAATGAACTTACTCGATATACACATAATTTTTTTGAATGTAAATTTTCTAATAATCGTTCAATAGAAGGTAATGGAATAGAATCAGTTGATGTCTAAAACACAAAATTATTTTATAGATACAAATATTCGAAAAATAATGGATAATGCAAAAGTTTCGCATTTATTTTGTTTTCAATATAGCATGACAACAGTTTGTCATAAAGAATTTATAGTTTTCTTGTTAGAAAGAACAGAGTCTCTAGTACAAAGCTATATAAAAATATTTCATTCAAAATAGAACATGTTTGACTGGAAAAGTACTTTACAACTTCACATAAAATTAACAATGAGACAAACATTTGATCGATTGGTTTTCGAAACTTTTAAGCACTTTATGTTTAAGTGTAATCAACACGACATGAGCTCTTTCTAGTGATATCAAAATATTTGAGTAACAAAGTCCCAGATTCCATAGAAATTTGATTTTTTCTCTAAAACGTTCAATAAAATTTTTTTCATGATATCTAAAATTCTTTTTTTGTACAATCTTAGGTCGAAAAAAAACCCATCGTATACGGTCATATACTATGAATCCATATGACCTCATGCGTTCAAATCTGAATAATGTATGCAATGAATGTAAACGACTGTCATACACGATCGTAGTTGGTCGTAAATCAAATAGTACTTATCAAGGATATAGATTTTTGTTTTGAATTCAGAAACAAATATAATGATAAGTATTTTTTTATTATTATTTAGAATAATTCGAACAACATAATAAACAGTAAGTGTTCATGTTAAAATAAATAGTTATTTCGTGTTTAAGACGATGAAGGAAGAAAGTCTCTTCCTCGCAGCGAGCGAGAAGCATAGATGAATACGATAACACACTACGTCCTAGATGGTTATAATTTATACTATATATACGACCTTACACAATCGTTAACAGCGTTGTATATGACTGCCGAGTGCTCGTCCTGGGATGTACTTATGTAGAGGACTCATTAAACGCCAATTGGAGAAAAATATGGGTTTTCACTAACTTCCATTGCTGAAAAAAAAAAACTTATTTTTTGAAATTAATTATTAGTTGTGAACACTTTTCCCTAAGAAACGGTGGTAGAAAAATGTCGATTTCTTATTCAACTGATAACTTGAAAATTTGATTTTTGTCTCTTTACAATGTTCTATCGTAGTACTACAAAACTTAATAAAAGACGGAAAATAAGAACAAGTCTCCTAGTGGATGAAGGTTTTCTTTTAAAATCTAGAGAACTTTTCCAGTCAAACATATTGTTAGAAATTTCAATATTTTGAATGAAATATTTTTACACAGCTTTGTAGTAGAAATATTATTCTTTCTAATAAGAAAACTATCAAATTTCTACGATGATTTGCTATCATGCAATATTAAAAACAAACTTAATACAGAAGTTTTGTATCACTGGTTATTACCGAAATTGTTGTTTGAAGTGTCGGTAAAGAACATAAATAATTTTCTTTTCGTTTGGATGTAAATGTATAACTATTATCAAGTTCAATTGGCTAAAAAGAAATGAAATAAAAAATAAACAAATAAAATTTTCTTTTTCTTTTTTTTTTTCAATTGAATATTTATACTGATGTTAATTCTGGTTGCCATTTAATATCATACAGAATATCGTCTTCTAAGATGGTATTTGTTAATGGAATTAAACATAGAATCATATAAATAATTTTAAAGAATACCATTTTTATTTATCTATAGATGTAAAAATAAATCAAAAAGAAAAAAAAGAATTACTTAATTTCCTCAATAAACTAAGTTAGTTAGATATTTTTTTGTAAATTATTTATTGGTGAAATACAATCTCCAATGAAAGATTCAATATGACATCTATCTTTTTTTTGTCAGTTCCTTTTTTCACTCTTCAATTGTTATAGTAACATTTACTTGAATGAAAAAAAAACGATTGATTCATAATATATATCAAAAATGACGACAATAATTAATTTTAAAGAACAAACACTATTAACAATTCAAGATCGACAGAATGTATTATGTCATTCAGGATGTAAAATGCTTACGTCGACATGTAATGAAATTCCGATTAAAGTAGAGTTTTACAGCAAAAAAAACGAACCGGAAAAAGAAAGATTTTTATTTGAATTTTATAGAATTTTTTATCATTGGAATTTACTAATGATTATACTGCTTTTTTATCAATTAAAATTAAACAACATTCTGAAGGTAAAATAATTTCTTAGAAACATTTTTCTTATAGAATGATTCACAAAGTCTGACATGGTTTTAAAATTTACTGTTTTTGTATTAAAAAAAAAAAAAAACTTTTAAATCAAAAGAACTTTTCCAAATAAAAAAGAAACATATCAACTTGTCGATATTCGTTTATTTGACTATCATGATAATCGATTACTAATTTTAATAGCGCTGATATTTTATTTACCATTCGTTGATAAAAACGAACACGAAATTTTTCCGTTCTTCTTTATTATTATTTTTCAGTTGTTGAATATTATTATATTCCTGTTCTCTTCATTTTTCTGTTAATATATCATAGGTGCTTTTCGTATGCCAAATGTCGGCTAGGTTTACACCATTATCTTCTAGTTCAGATGAAAAGATGTCCAACAGTATCTCAAATCACCTACATTCTTTTTTCATGAATTCGATCATCATGAAAAATTATATTTTGTAAATCACGTAATTCTTTAGATGCTTTTTCTATTACAATAGTTGGAATGAATTTCACATATTTGTCACCAATAAAATATATTTATTACCAAGCAATTACAGTAATCTGACAAATCAACAAAGAGTTTACTTTTGTTGAATACACGGATGATGAATTTTAGAATTATTTCAGAGTTTTTAGGATACCCTTTTAGATTGTTCGATAAGAAATAGATAAATGCATTACAGTTTTTTGGTACAATTGAGAGACGGTCTCGGCTCGGGTTTTTCAAAATTTAAACCAAATCGAAATAATCAGTTTTAAAATTCTACTACAGATAATTAAAAAATTTTATTTTTATTATAACAATCGTTTTAGTCCAAATGATTGTTATCTAAACTCCTTCCTTTATAATAGAAGACCTTTCACTAATTATTCAACAAATTACCCAATTGTAACTCTAATCAATATATCTAATCGAAAAAAATGTCTGATGTCCAGAATTTTCATTTGAAAATTAATGAAGGCTGAAACTAAAATGATTTCTGCATTTCTCTAATTCGGAAAAATCCATTCATATCCTTCGAACTGTCCTATTTTCTATGACATCTTTTTAATTATCTCAATATTTTTACTGAACCTTATATTTCGTCTTTCAGTGTTGCCTTTGTTATAGTATGGTCCCAATTCATAGCTTCAGCCAATTCATTTCATAAGCTGTAGTCTAATGGGCATCAATCAGATGAGTTTAGTGGCCAACGATACTTCGAGATGAATGCCGGAAAATCATTAGCACACTATTTTGGACTCAGACGATGTATGTAGAGTCTTGCATCACCTTACTAAAGTTTTCAATTGTTTCCTATTGGAAGAATTCCATCAATAAATCTTTCCGTATTCATTGTCCTATCTTCCAAAATCACTGTCACTATCTGCCCTTGTTCACATATACCTAACCACACCCTCATCTTTACCGAGACATCTGTTTTCGCATGAACAGCATCTTTCTTTTTTGTCTCTTTCCTGTTCACAGTCCACACCCGATCGTTCTGATCATTACAATTAGTTTCTGAAATGAACTGGCTGAAGCTATGTTATAGCAAAAACGATATTGATAGACGAAATAAAATGTTCAGTAAAGAAAAAACTTTAAATTCTGCAGCTAATTATACTGTACGATTATGTTTAATCACAAAAAAATGAAGGAGATTATATTTGTTAAATCATTATGTGCAGTATTTTGAGCGCTATCTTTTGATTAAAAAACATCTTGTAATCAAGAGGATAATAGAGAGCAAACTTCGAAAATACTAACAGTGTAATTCTTTATTTTTACTTTATATGCGTTAAGAAGAGAGGAATGTTACAATTGTATTTTGATTAAATTGATCATGACATAAATACTTTCTTCTTTAAAGGGCAAAACTAGTTTGTTTACATTCTATTTTTCTTAGATAAAGACAGACTAGAAAATATGCTAATTATTAAATTTCTACTTATGGCAAATCTTTTTTATTTACTCATCTTGTATTACATATCGAAATACTGTTCTAAACTGTATGAACTTATCTCAGAACCAAACCATGTTCATCACTGGTACAATTAATATTTTAGAAGATCTACGTTATAATTTTCGTTTCTATAGAACGATTTTAATATGACTTCTTTAAATTTTATTCCTCTCATAATCTCATACACACATACGCTGAATTCATATCATTCATAAGTTATTGAGTTTAAAATAAGAAAACATCGTATTTTTAAGTGAAACATATGTAGGAGACATGCTCATTTGAGAAACAAAAAGGTCATATAAACAAATCATTTTGTGTAGCTTGGCTATTATTCTAGCGAAATACGAGATTCACTGATCTTTACTTATTTCCGTTCGTATAGTTTTGTTATTAGCATTCTATAACAAACTCTTTATCTATTTTCATGTATAGTGACATAAAACGATAGCTTTTGCAAGCTGAGACATGCTTGAATAGAAAACCAATTTATCTTTTCTTATTTCTTCATTAGAGAAAAATAGGTCAGAGTACCTAAAACCAAATGTATTCGCCTACTTTGTACAGTAACATTTTGAAACTTGTTTAGCCTATAACTCATGATATATTATTTCAATTTTATTGTCTTTTCAATAAGTAAAACTAATTTTATCATTGAAGTGCACAACGTTTGTTCCGCATCATATTCAATAAACTCACATATATCTATAAAAATCTCAGTGTGTAAATATCCTGAAAATGTTTATATTCCTTTTCTGACATAAATTTTGCCTATGAAAATTTTAATGATTAATAGTATACGATTGAAAATATTGATGAGAATGATTGTTGCATATAATTCTGTAATCATAATTGAACATTTTAATCAAAGTCAATCTATATTTCATAATGATACATTTAACTGATAAGTTTGATCAATGTAAGGTTATATTCAATAGATCAAATTTTTATCTATAATTAAATTAGATGAATGGCATCCATGTTTAAAACGATATCGATTAATGGAATCACCACATGGTGAACTTGGTAGTAATAGTCATATTATACTTGATCAAGAACAGGTATTCAAAAGAGAAGAATTTCATAGAGAAATCTATTATAATTATATATTTTAGTTAATCTTTATGCCACGTTCTATTTATCAAATACGTTTTATACTTCAACAACCATCACCAATATGGAAAGATTTTTCTATTAATAATGTTAAAATTCATAATCAAATAATTCCTATAAAAGATGTAAGAAAAAAAAAAGACAAGTAATATTTTATAGAAGCTAATTTTATTTTTTACATCTTTATCACATACAGAATAAATAACTTTTACAGATTAATTTATCTTTTCTAGCGTAAGCCATCAATTGAACGTTTACTTGCTAGTGCCTTGATTAATGATGATCAAATGACAGAAATGACATTTACTGTAAGTAATATCTATTGTGATTATGACATGAACGAAGAACTTTCTTTGTTTTTTTTTCCTTCATAGAAAATACCACCAATTAATGAACTTTCACAACATTTACAAGCAATGTGGACAATATGTACTAAAATGCAACAATTAGATTATGGTCCTGAACATAATAAACGATTTGATGTAAATTAATAGTTGAAAAAAAAAAATTTCATTTCAATTGAAATATTCATTTCTTTATTTTTGTTTTCTTTTTTTATAGATTGATGGTTCATATGATTTACAAATACTTTCTTATACTTAAATTAGCTTTAATAAAATATATATGACTATCACTCATTACTTGTATGTTTTTTTTATTGAGATCAAGGTTTGATCAATATATATATATGTTCGTTCTCGTTGGATTCTTTCATGCTGTGAGCACACACACACATATATATATATATAAATATCTTCGAAGAATATCGATTTCTTTCGATTGTATTACATAAACTTATTTTTCTCTTGTTAGTCGTTTTATCTAGTTCAGGTGTTTATATTGATCATCATCATCATGATATAGATATAGATATAGATATATAATGTGAAGAAAAGAACAAGAGATCAGTCTCATATTTATAACGATACAATAAAGAAAATAACGTAGAAATTAATCGATTTGATGATTCGAGACAATATAATTGATTATCAATATGAATTAAAACGATTATCAAATGATTTTTATACGTCGAAAGATTTCAATCCTATTGTTAATAATATTAATGTAAGAATACATATTATTCTTATTTGCATGACATCTTTCTTTTTTTTTTTTTTTTTTTACAAATCCCGTGTGTATATATATATATCGTGAATGACAGATCCTATCTCTTATTCTGCCTGTTGTTCTGGCCTTAGTGTATTTTTTTTTTCGTTAGAAAATGATATCTCGTTTATCTTGTCTTTGTTGTTTGTTATCGCTAAGACAAAGTCTTATAGTATCGGTCTTTTCGACCAACCTTGGAATTAATCCATATCATATAGACATATACAGAAAAACATTATGCGTAGGTTCTAGTTGTAAGAAGAGAGTAGAACGACAGAAAAGATCTTTCTGCTTTTCTTTGTATAAAAACTGTCGTTATCGCTTGAGACGATCCTATCGACACAATTGCTATACTCAACAATCTTTTTTCCTTGGCTGTTTCATATAAACACTTCGAAGGAAAAAAAAACAGGGCAACGCTTTCCACATCGTTGTTAAGACTAGAAAGCATACGAACTGCTGTTGTTCTTGTGTGTGTGTCATCAACTCGTATTAACCTGGGCGAAACACTTTGGTTATCATTGTATATATATATAACTGTAATATTTTTGGTATTGTTAAGAAAAAAAGACCAAAGAAGGATAACAAAACAAGGTCTTCTTAATTATTGATTAGCGAAGGCTCGGAAAATATAATATACGGTAAGTTGTATGGCGCACTAGAGAATTAGCTTTTAATCTTGTTGGAGACTGCCAAATAATAATAATAAATAACAAACAGATAAAGATGTAGATGGTTTTACTACATATATAAAAGCCCAAAATCAAGTATAATATAAAATCTAATCTATCATATATTATCATTAGCAAAAATGCGTATCCAATATTTAGCCTGTGTTTTTATGATTGACATAAAACGCAGTAACTAGTTTTGACTTAATTTTTGATGAAAAAAACATTTGGATCAACTGGATTTGTCTATTAGTTATTATGCCAATCTCAGATTAATGAAGAGTGGGAACGCTATGCAACGATGACGATAACTGAAGAATACATACAATTATTTTTTTTTCCTCTCTGTTACATTATAAATGCTTGATAGAATCCTTTAGAGTTTTTTTCTTGCTTTTTTCTTGCTTATTTATATATATATGTATACATATGTTTGTTTTCTTGCTGACGACGAGCAAGAAGCAGTTCCTATGTGTATTATTAATATACATCTGGTTGTTTGCAGAAGAAAAAGATGCATAGCCGTTGTCGTATGATATAACGAGAGACTGGTCTATGATAATCATAAATGGATGCTTTTTTCCCTCGTTTGTCTTCATTCAATCATTAGAGCATTTATTAACGTAGAAAAAAACGAAGAAACGATGAAAAATAAAGCAGACAAAAAAACCCAGAATAGGACAGAAAGCAAAAAAAAAAAGACAAGCGACAGGAGTGTGATCTCTATTGTCAAGATATCTTTCCCAGTTTTCTCCTATTTCTTACTATTGATATAAGAATTTGTAATCAACAATATTTTCTATCGACAAATATAAATATCATTCAGACTCGCTTGTATGCACACACATGAATAAGATGAGAACAAAAAAAAAAGAGAAAAATTACTTTGTATTTCCTATTACTTGATACATATAAATAGATCACACTACGGATAAGAAAAAGTTTTCTCTCATTTCCTTCCAGTACATTACATACATACATATATATCGTAAGAAGAGGCAGCGAAACATTCTAATTGAAGAGTGTTTTTTCTTCTTTCTTACCGACTACTTACTATTTTGACGATCAAATGTTTTCTCATTAAGATATTCCCTGATTTTCTCGTCTTGTCTTTTCTCTCGTTTTCTGTTATACGTACATCATGTTATTCGCAATGTTTGAGAGAAGAACATTTCGTCCGTCACAACAGCAGACGTTATTGACATTCGTCTGAGGACGAACAATGAACGTATGACGACCTTTGTTGTTTATTTGAATCAGGAAATAGCATAGACATATAATGTTAGGTGATCGAAAAACTGCAGTTTTACGAGGTGGTGCTCCCTGGGGTTTTCGACTTTCAGGCGGCATTCACACACCTGTTTATATTTCTAAGGTAGTTTTTTCTTTTTTCACAAAGAAAAAAAAAACATCAAATAACGTCTCTTGTCATTTTTTAACTTTTTATTTCAATATATATATAGGTTCGTAATCGAAGTAAGGCAGCACTTGCTGGTCTTACAGGAGGCGACACACTTTTATCAATTAATGGTGTATCATCATTAAAAAAAACTTTACGTGAAGTAAATGATGTAATTGATGCTGTTCACGATCAACTTATTCTCGAAGTACAAAGGTAATTATGAAAAATTATTTTATATTAATATTATTTTCTTATATTTATAGTACAACACATCGTCGTGACAGTCGATCGGATTCAATTTCAAGTTTAGATACAAGAGAAAATAGTCCTGTTCGTTCAATACATCGTATAACTCCACAACGACAATCAATGGATTATCAATATAATTCATCATATGATGCACCTACACATCCTATATATAAATCAACATCAGGTTTTAATAAACCTGATTACAACAAAGATCAACGTTTTATGGATTCATTTGGACGTACAACTAATAATCCATTACCAGCAATATTTCGTACAGCTACATTAGCATCAAATTCACCATCAACTTCAACAAAAGGACAACAATTTAATTATCGTTCATCAAAATCAAATAATCTATATGATACGCCACGTAATTATAATGAACCTATGACAGGTGGTTATATTTCGGATACAAATGATTATCGACGTTCATCAGCTACTATTCGTTCAAATAGTCTTAAAAATTTAAATGTTTCACATATTGGTAATATAAATAATCAACAACAATCATCGTATAAACCATATCCAACAACTTATGCTACAAAAATTATACCAAGTAGTGATCAAAATTATTTTAGTGATTCCGAATATGTGGGATCTTCTGGTCCACGTTATACAAAAATTAGTCGACAAATAAATTCTACACGACGGCCAAGTAATATTGTTTTACCGATACGTTCAATATCAAGTAAAGCTTATGATGATTATGTACCACAAGAAACACCAAAATTTCAAAAACAACCATTTGATGTGTATCGTTATCAACAACAACAACAACAACAACAACAACAAGCAGCAGCAGCAGCTCGATTTAAACGACCACCGCAACTTAGTTTTCCATCTGAAAATCAACGACGTAAATCTGATAGTATTAGTAAGCATAAAATTTGTTTTTCTTCTTATTATTATTATTCTTTATTTTCTAATATTTAGGTGCTATGAATCATGAATTTGGTGCTGAATTGCTCAAATCACCTATTCCAAATAGTATGTTTATTTTTAAGATACAAAAAAATTTTTTTTTATGCATATCAATATGATTTTTATTTTTGAAGAAAAACGTTATGCCGATTCAAGTTTCTTTAAGACACCATTTAATACTTATCCAACTATTGAAGAACAAAAACAAATGGCAAGAAAAATTGCCCATATATTAGAAGGAGGTGATCCATCTCAAAAAGGTGCTTCAAAATTTGAAAGACAACGTCAACGAGCAGACAAATATACACTTGAAGCTGAAGCAACATCAACAACAACTGCTGTAAGTAATTATCGACCACTACGTCAATTACAAACCAATGATAAACCATATTATGATACTTCAAATTTACCTGATTGTATTAAACATAGTTTAGAAGAAGCTCAACATATTAATCCATTAAGATATGTTGGTGCACCAGAAGACTTTAAACAAATTCATATGGAGCAGGTATGAGATTTATATATAATCATCAAAAATTAGTCATACAAACTTAATATCGATTTTTTTTCTGTCATGATAACTGACATAAAGAATCCAAATAGTATTCTGAAAATCCAGAGTTCCATCCGAAGTCAAGTTTTTCAATACTCAGAGCTCTAAAATAATAGTTTATTTCAAGGTTCAGAGTACTAACAAAGGGCCAGGGATGCATAAGAACGCATATCAGTTCCTTTCGATTCTCAAGGCTCAATCTAATTAAATCATTGATAATTAGTTATTAATGTTAGCCAGAGATATGAGTAGTCATTTGACAGAAAATAAGGAAAAGATGACGAGTGATTCAAAGATATTCTGATAGCCCTTTGTTTACGATATATTTTTATTAAAAAAAAAATCATTCATTTAAAATAATGTTTTGAATCTACTAAATCATATACACTTTTTTCATTACTTAAATTTGTAGTCTAAAATACCCATGTGCATGACATTTGTTGTTTAATTATAGTGTTAATGAAACCTTCTCTACACGTCATTATCAATCAATCTTTTCAAACACTACAAACTACAGTACTTTTTATGGACTAAAAAAAGTGACCCACATAATACAATCCTTAGTTCTCTATACGTAATGTTTAGTTCTTAACTTTTCCCGACTGCTATTTGACAGTTTTCAAGCAGAATGAGAAAACAAATATCATATTTGAAATCAGTTAGTTGACTTATGTATGTTTAAAAATTATTTTACGATTTTTTTTCTGATGAAATTTTTACCTTCTAAGCTCCCTCAGAGATATGTGACAACATGAATTTAGTTAAAAAGATCATTGTGGCAATGAAAAGAAAATTCTAAACTTCCAAAATGCTATTTGAACACAAAACGATAGGTGCCTGAATAAGAAAATAGTTGTTTTGATTCAATTTATTTTTTCGAACATTCTTGACGAGAGCTCCGGCAGTGAAAATTTGATTAGAACAGAAAATCGTACAGAAAGTTTGAAACATACATTAGTCAACTAAAAGATTCGAAATATAATATTTCAAGTTAAATACGTATCATTCTGCTTGAAAACTGTAAATTATCAGTCGAAAAAATTAAAAATTGAACCTCAAGAATAGTAAACCAAAGATTTTGTTATGTAGCGCATTGTTTTTTTAGACCGTAAAAATTAGTGTATTTGGTAGTACCTGAAAAGTTTTATTGATAATGAAGTTGGCTAGTATCAACAACTAACTGCGTATTTAGTATGTTATGAAAATAGACGCTGTTGAAAGCTATGGACGAATCAAAATGCCTTGATTTTGCCATTAAAATGATCAGAAACTCATAATCTTTCATTGTATATATAATTCAATTAGATTGACCAAGAGATCGAAACGTATTCTCGTCTTTTTCTCTATCCAAATCACTATTTTGGATTCTTTATACTAATTACCATTTCGGAAATAAATCAAAATTAAATCTGTGTGATCAATTTTTGGAGGCGCTGTATATTGAGAAATTTGAATGAAAGAAAATTTTTGTTTTTTTTTAGGAACATGTTACACATACAGGTGTTCCACCGCAAACTGCAATGCGTATTGCTGCTGATTTGAATCTCAATCGTGGTAAAGGTGCAGCCTTATTTCAAAAACGTAAAGCTCGCTCTGAAAAATGGGTTATTGATGAGAATAATGTTAAGAAACCAGGCTATCAATCACCATCAAATTATATTGGAGTATGAATTTTTTATCATTTTCTATTTACATGAAATGTTATTGTTATTGTCTTTGTGTTTTATTCTCTATAGCCAGCAACTAAACCATGGGGTCAACATGCACCAACAACATGGTCTCCTGATGAAAAACCATATTCAGGTCCTATTTTTTCACCGATTCGAAAAAAATTTAGTCTTCCACAAACGCCAACTCTACCTGAATCACTTTTTACACCTCCACCACCAAGAACTACTCCAAGATTTAGTGATTTTAATGCTAAACCAAAAGGTTTCAGTAGTCGGAGTACAGAAAGTAATAATTTTCTTTTAAATAACTTGTGATATTTTATTTTATTTTTTACTCAATATATTAGATGTAATATCACAATCACCACGTGGTAGTATTGATTTACGTAAATCACTTAATTTAAATACGGAACCAAATATTCATGAAGGTAGAAACGAAAACAAAAAAAAAAGAAATCAATTAACTTATAAAAAATAAAATATCTATTTTTGTTAAAGTTTCTCAAAGTATGTCGGAATTACAAACGCGTAATGTATCTCAACCATGGTCATCACCATTGGATTCTCAATCTATGTTTTCTCCAAATCAACAACAACAACAACAAGATAATGATTATTTTCAATATCCATCGGGGAATATTCTTGGTAAATGGAAAAATCAAGAATATTCACCATGGAATCAATTATATATGCAAGAACATAAACCATCACAAATACCAATGACACGTGAAGGTGTTGAACTTCTACGTCAACGTCTCATGCAACAAAATCAACCACAAACAGATCAACGATATCAAACATATAAACAACAGAATGATAATAGTGCTAATTATAATTTATATTCTTCATCTCAAGGATCAAAATCACAGCAACATTTTACGGATCTTTAAATGTTTATTTATTTATTTATTTTTTTGTCAATAATTCGACCTGAATTCTGCCCATTGACCAAACTCGGTGAAACAAATCAATCGTTTGTTCGCTCAACACTATTACCACCATTACTATAATCACATCTGCACTATTCAATTTTCTTTTCCTAACCTAGTGTTAGTAGTCTAGTCTCAATAAAAACAAAGCAAAACAAATCTATAAGAAAACAAAAACAAAAAGGTTTGTCCCATTATTGAACACTCTTTTTTTTTTCTTCCTTACTTCTTCTGATTTTTCTTTCAAGCTTTTCGTTTGCTTTTCTTTCTTTTTTTTTTTTATTCAATTGATGATATAAAATCAATTATTTATTCTTATTGATTTTATTTGTATGAAGATTTCTGCATGTGTTCGTTTTTTTTCGTCTTTTTTATAATCACATACACAAATTATTCATACATTATTCATTATCAACAATTGTCTAAAATAAATCACTGATTTGAAACAGAAGAAGATAAAAAAAATGATATGAAAATTTTTTTTTTAAATGCTGAATTTTTTTGTCATTCAGATTTGATTTAGTTTACATATGTCTGTCATTATTTCTCGTTGATTTACATGTACGAATCAGCGATTCTCTATTGTTCTTAAAATTAGTTAATTTTGTGTAAAATAATTTTAAAGCAATAGAAGAAAAAAAAAAGATTAATATTTGTCTATAAATCGTCCTTTGTCTATAGCCGTATTAAGACCTTGATAACGATAAATACCACATTTACCAAGATGCTAAAATATAAATGTTAAGATCGATAGAAAATGAAAATTTATTAAACATTTTTGATACTTCTGTAAAGGCACTTGATTGTGTTCGATAAACAGTTGGCATTGTATGAATATTAGGTTTTTCAGCACCATAATCTTGTGCTGTTGTACGATAGAGTGGATTTGGTTCTTTCTTGCTATAACCTTGCCACCAGTCTATATGAAAAAAATTGTTTTTAGACAATAAAAAAAAATCATTTGATCATAAATATAGATATATGTATACCTGGATTATCAAATTTTGCTGGAATATTAAATGCCCTATATTGATCACTAGTTTTTTCACCAGTCATTGCAGCATTTCTTTGTGCAATTGTATCTCTTGGTTGTAAATAAGTTGCTGTTATTTCAACAGGCACAGAATCTGATTGATAAAGAACTTCACCATTTTGACTAACTTCAGTATATTTTGCCGAAGGTGTACATTCTTGTTTATTATTATTTTCAAGACAACACGACGAATCAATATTTGTCGTACTCATTTTTGATCAATATGAAATATGTATGATAATTAGATTGATGGAATGTTGGCAAGAACACGAATTCTTTATGTTATAATGTTTTGGTTTTAACAACCAGTTATTTTTTTATTACCATCAGAAGTAATGTAGTCATGCAGTAAACCTCTTTCACTGTGAAATGATACAGAGGTCGCTGAGAACCAACAATTATATTCAAAAATCATCTCTTTTATCACATTTTTAATAAATAGAAAGATGTAAAACTCAAGTGTAAGTTTCAGTTTAATTGATAAATTGATGCGAAACAATTTATCGTAAAAGCATATAATATCAGTTTCTTTTTCGTCTTTGAATCTTCAAAAGTCTTCTATGAATTCAATCAATGATGTACGATACACTAAATCACAAAGTAATTGTTATAAACCACCATAAAATCCAAAAGAAGAATAATTATATGTAACATAGAATGCATCATTGCATTGTATTACAGAGTTTACACGATTTACTATTCGTTGACTACATCAAAAAATTTATTTCAATTAACGTTTATTCCTGTGTGAGAATTTACTTTCCGTTAATTCTCACATTTTTGCAAACGCGATTATCCTATTTTCAATAAATCAATCGTAATGTAAATGTTTGGATGTGGAGATTACACATGTTTTTTCATTTGGGAATGTCAACCTCTCAATAATGATTGTACATATCAGACTTGGAACCAGAACCGAGCCTGTCGGTTGTCTTAACAATTTTTAGCGCGCTGAAGCTAGTCTATTTCATTCATTTTTATTGATTCTTCGAGTGGCATAATTTTTGCAAAAATTTCCGTCCTTCTTCGTTCCCTCCCTTCCCCTTATAAATTTCAATTAGAAAACGATTTTCATCGTTTAAGATATTTAGCGACAAAAAAAACAACTACCACTATTGAACACATCGGAAATACATATTTAAAAAAAAATACTACTATTTAATATTGTTTGATTTAGTTAATCTTGTTACTTGTGCTTTTCGTAGACGATTTAAACTAACTGAACTAGGAGAAGCAAGTTTCTAAGGGTGTGAGTTAGAGACTTGCATCGAACTCGTGAACGCAATTTCGATTCTTATGAATTCGGAGTCAATAAAATAAATTTCTTTGAAGTCGGATTTCATATACGAATTGTGAAAACTTCGCAAAACTGTATATCATTCTATTCTCATGTGAAGTTTATTTTTAAAAGTTACAACTTATAGTTAAAGAAAACTTTCAATCTAATAGTCTACGGCATCAAATAGAATAAAAAACAAAAAACAACTACGCTAGATTAACTCGTATTACAAAATAGTATGACGCACACTGATTCTGTTACTAATTTACTGAAAAAGAATTCTGGAATGTTTCATAGCTGGAGATAAAAACAATGTCACTCTGCAGATCTCTAGTATAAATGTGGATGTAGATGCAGCTGTATGAATACCACTTCCCTCCGTCACCTAGACACTCACACCCACATAAAAAGTGCGTGTTGTACCATGATGAATAAGCACAAAGAGACAGGTTGAAAGAAGTGACAAGATTCATGATGAACATAAACAAACGTAGACGATACTACCATTGTGATAAAGACATGGATGACTCTGTCAAAATTTTAATGAAAGGGCAACAAAAAACAAAAGTAGAAGGTCTTATCGATGTATATATAAATAACCAAGATTCTTCTAGAAAAACGAAAATTTTTCCTTATCAGAACAAATATTTCATAAAAAATTTTCTTACATCTCATTGAATTTTTAAAAAATTTCTACATGCTACTATTTTTTTGAAAATTTCATCGAATGATTGTTTTCACGAATACCGGTACGTTCTATATGCCTGAATTCTTTCACAGATTGATCTCAAATTTATTTCTCCATACAATCTAAGCGACATTGCAGCTTCAAAACTGATCTTTTGAATTTTCAAAAAAAATTGTACAAACCAGTTGATTACTGAGACCGAACAGAATATAGATTTCTTGTGACTAACTTGAGGATGATACAGCAAAATAATTCCACTATCTAGTCCATATCTTTACTATCCTGTTTTTTCTATGGATTACGAGTTAAACAGCAAAAATCCAGAAACTGTTCTGTAATTAATTCATACAAAAAAAAATTTCATTTCAGATTGAAAAAGCTAGTTTCGAAGACGAAACATTAGTTGAATAGAAGGTCTTAGTGCGGCGTATGCGATGCTGTTGGACAGAAGATCTAACCTTGCTCACATCTAGAATTCTATGAGCATCTTTTTTTTCTAATATGTTTTATTCAACTAATTACAACAAATTAATTTAACAATGAAGGAAAATAATCATAGAAATCTTTTGAATGTACAATTATCTCTTCAATAAATAGTTGTTTTATCTTCATACAATTGAGTTGTGTTGCATCTCTTGTAAAGTTTTCTGTCACAGTTGCCAGTTTATGATACTTAATACTTAATTTGGTAAGATTAGGTAGATGTGTCTTTGACTCATTTAAAAACTGTTTAATACAATAATAAATATGTGCACATTTAATGTTAAGTGGCGTAATACAAGGATATTCCACAATTGAATATGATTCATTATTATCAAATTTGTCTTGATGAAGATCTAATAGTCTATATCCAAAATGTCCAAAAACTAAAAATTTCAACAATGGAAAATACCGAACAATCCGAGCAAAAAATTCGTGCTTCAACAGAACTCAGTTCCGTACCATTAAGAAAATAGCATTATTGTATATATAGTATTTAGAAAGTTATTGTCAATCGATCCAAAATGATCAAATGCAAATGGAAGTGAGAAGACATGACGACGGGCGCATTCAGTGCTTAAATACTCTGCAAAACAACTCATTTGTTCGCATTCTATATTAGTAAAAGTTTGTCAAATATCATTATTTGACAAATAAGGAATTGAAAGATCGCTCTCAATTCGAGTATTGATATAAAAAATGAATTTAAAAAGTTGTGGCATATAAATAAGAACTTCATTATGAATTTGAGTATTATCGACAAATCGAATTTGATCGCTTATAGAAAGGTATAAAGTTAATTCTTCGAGATTACACATGCAACGAAGAAGTGATATAATTTTAGTGTTGTATTGATAAGTTAAATCCCTGATTGCCAATGAGAAATATTTCAAATTAGGTAGATCATTCTATAAAATACAAAGCAATAGATTTTTATCAATTTAATAAAAAAAAAACGTATACAATCAAAAACTAAGCAATATTTTTTGAATTCTTTGGTTAATTTTTTCTTTACTCTATGCAATACAACTTCTAAACAATGAGTGATACAAATATGTCAAGTTTCAGTACATTAAGAGACAATAAATATGGAGAAAATAATTGAAAAAAAAAAAAGAATAATATAAATCAAAAATTTTATCAATATTTCAAGCTAAACTCATCATTTTACATATAATTAAAATGAGAAACACTCTTCTATGTCTAATAGTTGATTCTATCAAAGATACATGGTTATTCACATCATATATACAAAAAACTACTTTTAAAAATAAATCTTGTTATTATCGGAAAAATTTATCTAAGAAATAGATACAATTTTATTTTGAATAATTCATGAACTATCATATAGATATACCAAGTTGAGCACCATTGATGAATGTTTCTTCATACGATAAATATCAACAATTAGAGTAGACAATTGTTCGAGACGACCATCAAGTAAACAAAGACAATCGTCAACATCATCTACTCCAATACATAATTTGATTAGAGTTGAAGAAGAAAAAGTAGTTGATGGTGAATCACGAAGTACCAAACTTCGATATATTCCAGTGAATGATAAAACAATACTTAAATCCTTCAGATTCTTGAAGAAACTCAAGATATATGCATATATATTTGCTAGATAATCCTTTGTTTGTATATGGTCATAATTGTCATCACATATAAGAGTACGATCCGTAATTTGTCATTTGAAAATATTTCTAAAGGATGTCTCATCTAAAGAAGAAGAAGTAAATAAGATATATTATTCTCCTCTTTGCAATAGTCTCTTTCAAAACTGACTGAATCATTGAATACATCAGAATATGAATTAATTACTTGTTAAATAACGTGAAACAATATTTGCATTGAATTTGAAGATTTTGAGTGTAGTAAGGTTAAGATAATCAGTAGCAAACAGAATATGTTCGATGATTATTGATTTAAAAATAAGACATTGAACATTGTATTGAATTCGAGGTAATATGTCAATACGAAATCGATCAAGCATTGAATCATTAATTGAACAAATATTATCATTATTGCTCGAAACAAAATCGAGTGTTAGTGAAAGTTTTATCTTGTGCTAGACGATCAAGTCGTTCAATACCAATACCAATTAATGAATAGAGAACAGTCATTTTGTCCAGTTTCTTCAAAAAAATCATTAATATATCATTGAATAACTCAAGTAGATGAGTATCAGTGTGATACATGTTTTGTTTTGTCTGTGATGCTTTTATCAACATGTATATATATATATATAAATATATACGTCGATCCAGAGCTCCATGGGACGTTCAAGATGTCGTCCCATCCTGTCTCGCGCTTTCTTGACCCAGGAAAGTATAATAATGGTAATTACGCAAAACGATCACAAATAATAAGTTTGCAATAATTCAATACTCGTTTATCACTTTTTGTCAACTTAATTATTCTATTTAATTCAAATGGTGTTTCATCTTCAAAGATAGTTGTTCCACTATTACATAAAAATTATGCATATCAATTGTTTACAGAAACACAATATAATAAAAGAAAAAATAGTGCAAGGAGTATATTTGTCCTTTCTAACTTGTGAATGATATGAAAAGCAAGATAATCATGTTAATGACTAGATAGAGAAATTATTTTTCGGTATTATTCTTAAGTTAGACATAACGGTGTGGATGTAGATATGATGTGCGTGTAGCAAAGAAAAGATACCTACATCCTAGTTGTTCAGTGAATGCTGAAGTAATATGGATAGTAGCTTTTAATTGACTAGAAATAACTTGTTTTGGTTTTCTCATTACTTATTCATATAGAATTGAAATAAAGGAAACATTCGTACGATTGGAAAACATGATAGAAAAGAAAATCTCGGTTTATAGTATAAAAATTTGAACTACAAAGAATACTCAGCATACAACAAGAAACTATAAATATCACGATACCACATAGAGAAACGGTATGAGAATGTGAGAGTATCATAGAATTTAATTCCTCGTATTTCGAATGCTAATAACCTATCGTAATTACATTATATTACAATTTCCTAGTACTAAATTTTTTAATTTACTTCTTTTTTGCTACAAACGATAATAGAAAATAGTGACCTCTTTTATTGATAATGTTTAACATTGCTAGGCGACATTCTTTTTGAATCAAGTGTAAATGGCAACTTTTTCTACGTACATATTTCTGAAAAGTACCACGTGTATTTATTAAAATAGAAATTAAAGAAACCATGTCTTCGAAAAAACGGAAAATGCTTGATATAACAATTGCACCTCAAAAATTAAATGAATTTCGTGAATCTTTTCAAGGCACATTCGAAACTTGTGATGCTACAGCATATGCAGAACATATAGCTCAAGATGTAAATTATTTTATATGTTTATAATTCATTCTAGTTATTGATTAATTTAGACTGAAGGAATATCATCAAGTAAAGTTTCAGGAAAACATTTAGGACGTACAATATCACGTAATGAATCTTATGAGGAATTACCTTTTCGTCTAAGATCGTAATATAATTTCAATATTGAAATATTCATATAAAATAAGCTATATATATGTTTAGGTTAGAAAGATGGCAAAATGAACGTTTAACATCGAAAAAACTTGGTGGGCGATTAGAACAAGAAAGTACACAAATACAATCATCATTAAATGATAATGAAACATCACGAACAGTTTGGTTAAAATTTGAAGCAGAAAAAAATCTAAATGATGCTGCATATCAATTAATACGATTACGTAGAAAACTTGGTCTTCCAACACAATTACCTATTCATGGACCAGATGGTAAACAAGCTCTTGAACGACATCTTAAAAAAGCTGAAAATGAACAAGTAATTTGATTTAATAAAAATCTATCTGACGAAAACAAAAGAATCCTATGTTGTTTTTTTTTGTTGTTGAAGTCTTCACATGCAGATGCAAATAGTATCTTCTATTATTGTTTATTAACTGGTCGTCATAAACATTATTCACCTTATAATCCATATGAATTAGAAATACAACCTAATGGAGTTGAAGCACTGGCATCATCATCTTATTGGACAATGTCTGCATTTAATATAACACACGTATAATATTAATAGAATTCTATTTTATTAAATAAAGAAGATTGTTTTTTTTTATCTTGATAGGTTAATCAATTAGATCAATCTGAGACAACTATTACTCCAGCTTTACTTTGGCTATGGGAACGATATAAATATAATTATTTAATTAGTCATTTCTCATGTTTTGTCAATTTTCGGTTTGCTTTGTTTTTTTTTCTTTTTATGAAACTTTTCTATTGAAAAAAATTTATATTTAAGAAAATGGCGAACATTTCGGTGTTGGTGGGCTAATGTTCAAGAAGAAAAACGTCAACAAACACTGTATAAATTCTTATGATATCTCAATTTACTTTTTATCTTGTTTTCTTTTTTTTTATCATTATCTAGTGCTGTTCTTTATCGAAAACTTTTTTATGCCAATGAAATTCTTCAAGGTGTTTTTATACATGTTAAAGCTATGTGTGAAGTTTATTATTATGGACAAGCAAATTATGTACAACCATTTTGTTTACTTGATCGTCATGCATATCAAGAAACATTAACACTTCAAGAATTTAGTCGACGACAATTTCTTCAAATGAATACAACAGTTATTAAATTAACAAAATTTCTTGATCAAGTTGCAGTTCTAGCAGCTGATGCTTGTCAAGTAAGTTGATGGAAAAAAAAACGTTTAACAGCAACGGATTTGTTTTTCCTATATTGTTAAGCAATTAGCTCAAATTCAGATAACAATTATTGATAGTCAATGGAATTTTCGTTTATCAAGATTTCGTAGATGGACTATGATGGCAAGATGTCTAAAAAAAGGCGGACTGGAGTAGCTTTCAGATCCTATAAGACTTTATCGAAGCTATTTTTTTTAACAATGTCATTTTAAAGAGAACAAAATAAGGGGTTGCCACAATTTCTACAACCTTTCTTTAAACAGTTAAAAGTATCACAAAAACCAACAAGAAGCGTTTTGTTACAGGTGACATTTTTTTCCTTATTAAGAATGTAGTTTCTGTGTACTCTTTATATCAACCATGATCGCTGTTTTCCCTTTGTCGGAAGCTGTAGTCGAACTTCATGAAATACAAAACAAAGGTTTCGGAATTCGTCGAAAATCCGCATTTTTTTAGTTTTTTTGATCAATTCCAATTGATTTTGAGACTTGTGTTTTGCATTAGACAAAGCCTAACGATAGTTTCGGAAAGAGTATTCAAAACTAATCATATCTGGCATGAAGAATCGCTTGGAGTTTAGTAGTTCTCAATACTGTTCATGTGTTGTTGCTAGCCAAAATAAACCGATTACTTGAATTTCTAATCGGAGTTTAGAATATTTCCAGTATTGACAAAATACTGAACTCCGAACGACTCTTCATGCCAGTTGTGATCAATTTTAGACGCTCTTTTCGAAGCTATTCTTAGATTTTTTCTAATGCAAAACATCGGCCTCAAAATCAGTTGGAATTGTTCAGAAAAAACTAAGAAATATGATTTTTCGACCAGTTTCGAGAATTGCACTTTGTAGTTCAAGAATTTCGATTGAAGTCTCAGATAGAGAGCAAAAAACCTGATCATGATTGATGTAAACAATCCACAGAAACTATACATTAATGTGTCATCTTTGACATAATGTTCTAGGAATCGATGCAGTCGCAGATTTCGGGCAAGGCGATGACCATAGTCACAAAACATGGTTTGAAGCTCATTAGACGCCGTATCGGCCCATTTTTGGGTGTTTTCTGTCAAGAAAAAAGTCGAAAAATATTTCGGAAGAAAGGTGCGATCGTCCTAACACTACCATCTAAATCTGCCACTGAGTTGGTGCATTCCTATGCTTAATCGATGTTTTGATACTTTCAATTTTTTAAGGGAAGATCGTAGAAACTGAGGCAATCTCTCATATTGTTCTCGTTAAAATGGCATTGTTAAAAAATAACTCCGACAAAGTCTTATCGGATCTGAAAATTATCTTGTCCGTTTTTTTTAGAAATCTTGGTTAGACAAAAGCTCCATTGACTATTAAAATTACTATCTGGATTTGAGTTGTTTGTTTAGCATAATAGAAAAAACATACGTTGTTGTTAAAGTTTTTTCCACTACATTATATTATACAAAACAATTTTCTAAAAGAAAAAGTCTAACTAAATTTACTTCTGTTTTTAATTAGAAAGCTGTTGAATTAGAAGGTATACCTATGGAAGCCTTAGCTGATCCAAGTCTTTATCGTCGACCCAAAGAAGAAGAAGAAGCTGAACAAGCAACACAAACTTTTCTTGAATCAAAACAAAATCGAACATCAATTTTACGTGATGTCAATATAAGAGTAAAAACTAAACGAAGTAAATGTTTTTGAAGAACAAAATTTTTATTTTGAATAAAAAAAAAATTTATTTAATATTTTAGATGCTGGTCCAAGTTTTGCGATACGTAAGCATTGGCGTGATACATTAGTACGTTTAACAGAATTTTTACGTTTATTGGATTATATTATTCTTGAACTTCTTCGTCGTCTTGTTAAATCAGCTGTACGAGATTTACTTATTCATTTACGTGAATCATATTGTGTTGAATTTGAACTTGCTAATCAAGCAGAAAATGACGAGGAAGATGATATTCAATTTAAGCCAGCACGTCAAAAATCAGCTGTATCATCAACGAGAAGTTTTCGAACTAAACAACAACATCGATCAGAATCATATACAACTTATCAAACAATTCGAACAAATCTTAATTCGGAATTGTAAGATATATGATTAAAAAAAAAATTTTCTATTAATTTTTGTTTTGTTTATCATTGATTTTTTGTTTTTAAAAGATCAAATATTAAAGAATCAACAGGACGTCCAAGTAAATTATCAGCACGAACATCTGAAACACAGACACCAACTATTGAACCAGGAATGAGAAATATAGATAATGAAGAAGATGATTTATTTTCAACAATTGAACCAAATGATATTCTTGATTTACCACGAGTATGATTTGACAAGGAACAGAAAATGATCATATGACACGAAAGTCTTGGAATAAAATATTCATTCTTTTTTCCATTTCGGTTCGAATCAGACGTTTTCACTCTTTCCTAATATGTGTTTAAAATTCCCTTATGAGATAAGATTGGATAAATGTTATCAGATTATTTCAAAAGATTCACAATAATAGTTAAACAAAATAATTACTATTTTATTCAATTGTTTATTTCGATTGAAGTTTATCGAATTCAAAAATGCGAAACAGTTTTTTAATGGCTCATGGTTGAACTTTCCAGCTGATGAATTGATTTTAAGTTGAGACTGTGCATCATGTAGACTCTAATGGGTTATGAATGCCCGGAAAAGAATTCGAATCTATAGGTTATTGCTGTCGACATATCGCTTTTTTGCAATATTTTCCAATACAATGTCATGGTCCTCTCAGAAACATCAGCAAAACTACTTTTCTAATTTTAACGTAAAACTTTGCATAGAAACAATCCTTAACGCGAATAGTTAATCGTGATATTATAAGGACATTTCATTTCTTCCTGTCCTGAAATAAAGAACATCGAATCTGTGGGTGTATATGAGCGATGTAAATACACGCATTTATCAATGTTGTATCTTGAGATAGGAATAAGGAAATTTTTTTGAAACTTCCACAATAAACTATTCTCGGTAAGGCTTGTTTCCATGCAAAGTTTCAAATCAAAATTCGAACATCAATCTTTCTGATGTTCCTCTCATGGTATTGAAAGATACCGTAAAAATACAACATGCCGATAGCAACAAGCTATGAGTTCGAACTCTTTTCTCAATATTCATGGCCTATCAGAGTCTACATGATGTACATAGTCCAAACTGAAAAGTGATTAATCAATTTAGGAGACTTCCCTCGCCAGTGTTGTAGATGCAAAGTTTTCTATTTACTTTTGTATGACAGGTTTTCAAAGTTTTGCAGTTTTAAAAGCAGTTTTTGAAACAGCGATTCCCGATTTTCAGAGAAATTAGCTCTTTAGTGAAAGCGCATAGATAAGATTTCGCTTATTGTTATATGTAATTCAATGTGTACAATAATGTTTAATTGAATCTGTTTCAAAACACAAGCTAAGGACTGCGACAAAACGGCTATTTTGCTTTGTACAGACATAGTTTTGGACTTTTTCACAAAATTGACTGATGATTGTTCAATCTTATTTCAAAAGAAAAATCTGAACATACATTTGGAAGTAGCGAAAATCCTGTTTCTAACTAAGTCTTTCTCAGAGCTAGAAATGAGCTGCCCGGGTCGAACTTTATTTCTTTTTCAAGGAAGACTTTTGCCATAAGAAAACAAAATATCTGATATTTTGTCAAAATTTCTTACATGCAATTTGCACGTCACACCTGATAACAATCAAGAGTTGTCATCATGTGAATATTTTGGAAGTTTCATTTAACCAATAAATAAAAAGCAGAGCATTTATTTGCTCCAATAACATTCCTCATCTACACACAAGGCCGAGTGTACTATCAACTGGATTAAGTGGTCTGAGTGTTTCTGAAGTGTAGTAATGTAACTAAAAATAGTAACCGATCTGACTCTTGAATGCTTATGTTAATAAAAGATAGTTTTCCAGAAGTTAGAATATTCACGAATGCATCTCGCTCTTCCGGTTTACTAAGTAATTCAATTTATCTCTCATGCTGTTTTTTTCTCAAATATAAAAATTGTTCAACTCATGATCACTATGATGATAAATTCTTTACAATGTTCTAATAAATGAACTACACTGATTATTTAGTTGCATTTCGTAGAAATCCTTTTCGTGAAAGAAATATATTTTTAATAGTGTCATTCTGAGTTGGATCATGTCGAGCCGAGCCATCAAAAAGTGACTCAATTTTAAGACTTACTATTTCTGGTTCTAGCCAGTTGTCCTTTAATTACTCGAAAAATGAGCGAATATTTTCTGTCAAGACTTTCACGTTATAAGTTAATCTTTTATATAATTCATAGATTGAAACTACTGGTCGAATACCTCGACCTATGTTTGAAATCAATTTGTTACTTATAATAACTAATATACCCAGAAAGAAAACACCAGGTATTGATGATATGACAAAATCTGAAAGGTTTGTTATTTTATTATGAAAATGAAATCTATAAATCATTCATTGAATATATTAGTTCATTTGAAAATATAACTAAAGTAACTTATGACATAAGTCCAAATGAATACGATTTTAAAAATGCTACACGTGATATAATTAATGGATTAGAAACATCTGTTGGTAAAAATTTGATAAAAATTTTTCTTTTTTCCAATTGGAAAAAATACTTTTTTATTTGATTATATTCAAGGTCAAATATCTAGTCTTTGTGATCATCCAACATTAAGATTATTTTCTAGTTATCCAAATTATGATCCATCAAATCCAAAAGCTCGAACACCAATTCATGTATCAGAAATTCGTTGGCCAGATGTTGATTTTCTTTTTGGTGATGATGTTGATCATCAAGAAATTATTCTTGATACATTACATACAGTTAATCGAGCTTTATCTGATGTTCAAATTTTTGTTAAAGTACGAAGAAAAAAAAAAACTTTTTTTTGATTAGTTATACAATAAATAATCAAATATATTTATTTTTTGATTTTTGCTTTTAGCGATATCAAAAATATTGTGATATGGTTCTTAGTTGTATTCAATTAAATATTGATGAAAGTCTTAAACGAAAAGATTTAACAACAGATGATTTACAATTTCTAATGGCTAAACATACACAACAATTAGTTAAAATAGAACACATGATTGTTCAACAACGTGTTGGACTTATTTTACTAAAAGCACAACAATTTCATGATGCAACAGTACCTTATCCTCAACATATAATTGAAGCTATTGGAACATATTTACCACCTGTTGCTATTGATAAAAATGAACGAATGCAAAAAACAATTCGAGTAAATCGAAAAAAAAAATTTGTTTTCTTTATTAAAAACTTTTAATGTTTTTTTTTAGGAAGTATTGAAATTATTAGATCGTGATCCAAGATCAGTTGAAGATTTTGTTCAACATATAGCAACATTAAATAAAGTTAATAGTGATTTAGGAAATTTAGAAGTTGAATTTGACACAATATCAAAAATGTTTCATATTATTAAAGATTTTTCAATAAATATTGCACCTGAAGCATATGCTTTATATCGTTCTTTAGCACCGATTTATCATCAATTAAAAGTAAGAATAATTAATATATTTTGTGTTTTATTTTTCTTCTTTTTTTGAATTATTTTATTAAATTTTAGTCAAGTTTACTTTATACAGAAGCTCAATGTGATGAAAATGTACAAAAATTTACTGTTGAACTTGATGATATGATACAACGTTTATATGATCAAACACTTGATCTTAAAGCTAAATCAAAAGATTCAGCTTTATTAACAAATGAAACTCGTACTGAAACAGCATTAGATATTATTGCAATTTTACAAGAAACATTATCGAAAATAAATGAAAAAGCAAAAAATTATACAGCTTTTCAAGAACGTTTTAATCAAATTAGTAAACAATCAACAAAAAAACGTGTTTTAGCGTAAATTTCTATAATTATATAAATAAAATTTATGCAATAATTTTTATTTTCTTATATAGTGATTATCAATTAAAAAATAAATATCATCGTTATAATGTTACAGTTAGTCTTCAAACTGTTCAAAGTGAAATAAATGATATTGAACAAGATATTAATTTACGTAAACTCTTATGGGAATCTCAACAAAAATGGACTAAACTTTATCGTGAATGGACAAATACTGTTCTTGATGCTATTGATATTGATCTTTTACAAAAAGATGTTAATAAATTTACACAAAATATTTATATGCTTGAAAAAGCTTTACCACCTAATAATATTATACCATCATTAAAAGAACGTATTGTTGAATTTAAAGCAGCTATGCCTGTTATATTAGCATTACGTAATCCACATATGAAACAAAGACATTTTGATCGTTTACGTGTATTAATTGGAAAAGATGTTATTGATGATGAAAGTTTAAAATTAAATAAATTACTTAAACCTGAAATATTACAATTAACAGATAAAATAACTGATGTATCATCATTAGCATCAAATGAAGCATCATTAGAAACAATGTTAAATAGAATTATTGAAAGGTAAATTTATCAAACACAAAAAAAAAACTATTGGATATAACTTCGTTCTTCTTCTTCTTCTTCTTCTTTGGCTTTTGTAGATGGAGATCATTAGATTTTCGTGTATTACCTCATACAGGTAAAGATACATTTATAATAACTGGTTTTGAAGAAATTTTACAACAATTAGAAGAAAGTCAAGTAAAATGATTTTATTTTTTATTTTTTTTGTTCTGATGGAAAACATTTCAATTTATTAATAGATAACAATGTCAACAATAAAATCTTCAAGATATATAAATCCAATTCGACAATTAGTTGATGAATGGGATAAACGTTTAATTTTATTATCAAAAACAATTGATGAATGGATAACATGTCAAAGACGTTGGCTTTATTTAGAACAAATATTTTCTACACCTGATATACAATTAACACAAGAAACAAAAATTTTTACACAAATTGATAAAACATGGAAAGAATTAATGCGTAAAACTGAACAACAACCAAATGCACTTAAAGCAGCAACACAACCAGGTACATTAGAATTATTACAAACAAATAATGCACAAATGGAAAAAATTCAACGAGCATTAGAAGTAAGTTTAGAGTGAAATTTTTTTGTTTCTAGTGACGATGAGTAATTTTTCTTAGTTGATAAATTTTTTTGATCGTAATTTTCGAATTCTAATTCATGTGATTAATTATACGATAGGGTATTATGCAAGATAAGTTACTTCTTTGAATTGACATTTCGTTAGAAAGAACAAGTCTGTCAACGATTAAATCCCTTCTCTAAAAACTTTTCAGCATTTAATGTACATTCTTCGCAACAGAGTTTAACAGATTATATGATTAATGTGCGAGCGATGCATAATAATGATCTGTTGAGTTAAGAATTCAGTTATAAACTTTAAACTTATCATATATTAATTTTCACTTGAGTCTATTTATTTGACTAAATATCAAAAGCATGAACTTATCATAGGATTTATTATATTTTTTTCTCTTTGATGTTTAATCATAAATCTCATTATTTTTTTTTTCTTTAGGATTATTTGGAAACAAAACGCTTAGCTTTTCCTCGTCTCTTTTTTCTTAGTAATGAAGATTTATTAGATATTCTCTCGCATTCAAAAGATGCAAATTGTGTACAAGTATGTTCATTTATATTTTAATAATCTATCAAAAAAAAAAATGAAAAATTCTTTTACAATATTTTAGCCACATTTACGTAAATGTTTTGCTAATATTTTTCATCTTCATATTGCTAAATCACCAATGGAAGTTGTTACAAGTATGCAATCAGTAGAAGGTAATAAATAAAAGAATTTAAAAAAAAAGAATTTTTTTCAGTCAAAAATATAAGAGCAATGTGTTTTCTACAATATTAAATATTTCACTCAAATCACTATTTCGATTTAAGTGAAATCGTTTATCTTGTAGAAAATATATTGATCTTACATTTTTTGATCAATACTATAGTTTAATTTTATAGGTGAAATTGTAAATTTTCCAAAAACGGTTCGTCCAAGAGGTATGGTTGAACAATGGTTAACTTCAGTTGAACAAGCTATGTATGATGCTGTTAAACATCATCTTAAAGTTAGTTTAAAACTTAACATACTTATGTTTGTTTTTTTTTCGTGTTTTTACTTTATAGTTAGGTTTATCTGATATAAAAAATACAGATTATATTAATTGGATTCTTCAACATCCAGGTCAAGTTGTTTTAACTATTTCTCAAGTAGTATATACACGACAAGTAAATGAAAAATTTGATTTACAATCAATGGAAAGTGATTCTTCACTCATTCAAATACGTGATCAAATGATAACAACAATTAATAATGTATGTTCATTAGTATATTCTAATGTTGAACAATCAAAATTATTAACTGTCGAAGCATTATTAACATTACAAGTTCATTGGCGTGATATATTTGAAATGCTTATAAAACTTCATGTAAGATAAAGTATATATTAATAAGAAAATTTTATTTTTTTATAAATAGATTCGAGATAAAAATGATTTTGAATGGCAAAAACATCTTCGATATGATTGGAATGATAAAGAAACAAATTTTCAAATACTTCAAGGTGATGCAAGTTTTCTTTATGGTTATGAATATCTTGGATGTTCAAGTCGATTAGTTATTACACCACTTACTGACAGGTTTGAATATTTATTTTTGCTATTCTTTTATTCAAACTGATTATTCTTTTTTTTTTTTTGGAAAGATGTTATTTAACATTAACTGGTGCAATTAAACTTAATCTTGGTGGTGCACCATCAGGTAGACAAAAAAAAAAGAAAACTATATTTTATATCTATGATAAATTAAATTCATTCTATTTAGGTCCGGCTGGAACAGGAAAAACGGAAACAGTTAAAGATTTATCAAAATCATTTGGAAAACTTTGTTTAGTATTTAATTGTTCTGATGAACTTGATCATAAGGTAAAACTATTCTTTTTGTTTCGAATAATATTTCAGAAAAAATGATCATGTATAGACACTTGGGAAAATGTTTAGTGGATTGGCGCAATCAGGTTTGTTTATTTTTCTTGAATTTTTTCCTGTCGTTTTATTACATTTTTTACTTTTTTAATTTTTTATTTAGGATCATGGTGTTGTTTTGATGAGTGAGTTATTCTTTAGTATGTTTTGTGTATTATTATTGATTTTGTATTAAGATTTAATCGTATTGATGTTGAAGTATTATCTGTTGTTGCACAACAATTATTAACAATTAAAACAGCGAAAGATGCACATGCTCAACGGTTTGTTTAAAACTCTTAAAATAAAAAAAAAATAAAAATTATTTTTAATATTCAATTTATTTAGATTTACATTTGATGGTCGTGAAATTAAGATGAATTTAACTTGTGGTTTTTTTGTTACTATGTAAATATACGAAAATATTGTAAAATAAAACTTTTTTCTTTTATATGATTTTATTCTTTAGGAATCCAACTTATTCTGGTCGTTTTGAATTACCTGATAATTTAAAACCTATGTTTCGACCTATTGCTATGATGATACCATATTATGCACTAATTGGTGAAGGTAATTTGAACAGAACAAACAAAAAAAAATGAAATAAAATAAAGAATATTTTTAATATTTTATTTAGTCATTCTTTTTTCTGTTGGTTTTACATCAGCAAAAGTTCTTGCAACAAAAATTGTTTATTTATATAATTTATCAAATAGTCAATTATCTCAACAAGATCATTATGATTTTGGTATGCGAGCTATTAAAGCTGTTCTTTTAATGGCTGGTGAAATAAAACGATCATATATTAAAGATCCAAATTTAACTGATGAACAATCAGAAGTATATTTTTGTCTTCTTTTTTTTTTAAATATTAATAAATTTTTATTTTTATAATTTAATTTAGGAAGGTATAATGTTACAAGCATTAGTTGAATCAAATCTTCCAAAATTACTTAAAGAAGATTCAATTCTTTTTCTTGGTATTCTACGTGATCTTTTTCCTCAAGCTGATAAAAATTTACATGAACATGGAAATATTCAACAAGCTATACGACGTGCTATTAAAGATTTAAATTATGAATATTGGCCTACACAAGCTGATAAAGCATTACAACTTTATAATCAAATTGTTCTTCGACATGGTACAATGTTAGTTGGTGGAGCTGGCGGTGGCAAAACTGTTGTACGAAATATTCTTCAAAAAGCATTAACACTTTTATCTCATATAGCAAAAGAAGGAGCACAAGTATGTGTTAAGAAAAAAAAAAAAAAAGTAAAATTAGAATTATTCGAAATTTAATATTTTATAATATAGAGTCGAACAAGTCGATCAGCAACTGTTGATGTAACAGTTTTAAATCCAAAATCAATGCAAATAACGGAACTTTATGGAGCAATTAATTCTGATACATTAGAATTTTCTGATGGAATGGTAAGATATGTTTTTAGGTCAAACTTTTTCTTTTTATTAGTCCTCATAAAATATCTTATTTTTTTGAATAGTGGATACACTCTATATTGCTTAGCGATATTTATTTTCGTTAAAAAATACTTATCAGTATCATTCATTTAGATCAAATTATAGTTTGAGAATTCTCCGTTCAGCAAGATGGAGTACAGTGCATTTAGATCACATTATAGTTATAGCGTTTTGGTCAGCAAATTGCATTTCGAGAGATAATATCGTGTATCAATAGACGAAATTCCAGGAGTTGTGTTGGCGACAGCAGGATGAACTTTCGCAAATTGCCATAAAACTATACTAGTATAGTGTATATGCGACCGTTGAAGCTAATACTGTTAGAATATATATGTATATCATAGCTTATACTAGAAGCTCTAATGATTTTTTTGTGCTTAGCTTGCTACTGTTATGCGATCATTTTCAAAAACTCAAGAATCCCAAATGACTATGGAGAAGGTAATATTATAAATGAATTAATTATGTTAGTCGTATTATTATTATTATTATTATTATTTATAGACTGAACATCATACTGATCATTGGCAATGGTTAATTCTTGATGGTCCAATTGATACTTTATGGGTTGAAAATTTAAATACAGTAAGTTAAAAGAATATCAAAAAAGAAAAGAGAAAAAAAATGAGCCTATATATAATCTATAGCTTCTTGATGATTCAAAAATACTTTGTTTGGCTAATGGTGAACGTATTGGAATGTCGGGACATACACGAATTTTATTTGAAGTTGATTCATTAGTAAATGCATCACCAGCTACTGTTAGTCGTTGTGCGATGGTTTATTTAGATCCAGTAGATCTTGGATATAAACCTTTTTTAAATCATTGGTATCGATGTAAATTACCTACTGCATTACCACAGAGTGCAAATGAATTTCTTCGAGAATTAATGGATTTTTCATTAGATAAAGGTTTTCATAATAATTTTCATTTTTATGAATGATGAATTCTTTCTTTTTTTTTCTTGTCTATAGGATTTGCTTTTCTTAATGAATTGAAAGATCCATGGCATATGCCAGCATCAAAAGTAAATGTTTTACAAACACTTTGTTATTTATTATCAACATTTTTAAATTATTTGGATAAACATGGAGGTTTTGGTGAAGATGATCAACGACTAACGGCACCAGCAACAAGTATGATGTTTTCTTTTATATCGAACAAATAGAAAAGATCAACTATTATGCTTTTTTTTTGTCAAGAAAAGATATTAAACATATATTTAACTTTGTAAATATCCATATAAGTTTAATGTGATATTCAAATAGAAGCAAGGAAGTAAACAGATTAATTCGAATGTGACATTGATATCTTTTCTAAGCAAATAAAATACTGATAATAGTAAACAAAAAAATATTTTAGATTTCATTGTTTATTTGAAAAATTTAAAAAATTTTCTATTCTTCTTTTAGACAATCCACAAACAACATCTGGCTCGAAATATTATACGCCAAAGTATGATATTGAAGTCGAAAAATCGGAGAGATATGAATTCGATTGTTTTCTTTTTTTTTTGATAGTGACGAATTAGTTGTTTATATACTCAATGATAAAAAACAATATTATTTACAAAAAAATCCTAAAAATCTTCGACAATGTTTTATACGTATTTATATATTTTGTTATGTTTGGAGTTTTGGTGGTGGATTAAAAGTAAGATTGAATGTTATGTTTTTTTTTCTTTTTCGTCAATATGAATAATTCTTGTTTTTTTTATCTTATATTAGCGAGAAGATAATTTTGAAGATGATAATTTAATAAATCAAAAAGAACAAGTTAAAATTGATCGTGATCCAACAACACAAGAATTTGATACATTTGTTCGGTAAAATTTCTATATTTATTTTATTAATTCTTTTTTTTTTTTTTTTGTTCATTTAAATAATTATTATCTAGTGAATTATTTTCTTCTAATATAAATTATTCAGTTTATTTACCACCTGATGCACGTATGATATTTGATTATATGATAGATTTAAATACATTTGTTTATCATGAATGGGAATCACTTGTACCTAAAAGTGAACAATTAATTAAAAATGAAAATTTACAATATGTTATACCAACTGTTGATATTATTCGTTATTCATTTTTAATAACAGCTTTACTTATACATAAAAAACCAGTTCTTTTAACTGGTAAAGATTTTTAATTTGCATAGATTCTTTATTTTTTCTTAATTATAATCTTTTAAAGGTAATAGTGGTGTTGGAAAAACTTTACTTATTGAAGCAATGCTTCGTTCATTAACATTACCGAATGGAAATTTTGTTCGTCCAGGTACAATTTTAGGTGATATCTTAGAATATAATGCTACGAAAACTTCAACAACAACTAAATTAGCACAAATAGGAGAATTACCTGTTGAAAATACAGAAGGTGGTGGTAAGTATAATATAAAAAACAAAAGTTTTTTCTTGTTGTTTTTTGTTTTCGAGACTTTGATTTATACGAATAATATTTTATAATTTCTTAGGAAATATTTTGCTTCGTTCGAAGCGAAAGAGTAAGTGATCTATTGTGGATAAAAAAAATCCTTTTATTCGTATACAAATTCAATATATGATATGAATTAAAGGATAATTCAATAAATAATAGCTTTTTTTTAGATTTGTATTAATTAATAATAATTTCTCTTTTTCATATTTGAAAAATAGACAAATAAGAAAAAAGAGAAACATAATTGAATTTTGTTTTTTGTTCATCTATGTTGTATGAACGAGCATTATTGTTCGAGTATAGTTCTAAAGGAAATTCTAATATTCAAATGGATGAATATTATGTGAAAGTTTTAACGACTTATTTATTTTTTTAAGTAAATAAATCTGTAGAAGAAGTGCAAATCTTTCGAGATGAACCATATTATACATAACGCTTTTATCCGCTCGAAAGTCAACTTAATTTATTAGAAGAATATTTCTTTCATTTAACTCTTTAAACATCTGTTGTTTGATATTTTCTTTTTCTCAGCAACATTAAACAACAAATAAGATACTGTTCGAATATTTCGATCGAAAAATAATAACAAGAATTAAAACGATTGTTTCCCAGTCATTGAATATCACAGATCACTTTATCACGAATGAATCTGACAGTAAATGTTTTTGTAGAATTCACATTATGTTATTCGAAGAAAAATGTAGTGAGTTTAAGTTTTGAGTTGAGGAGGTTTTGTGCCCCTCAAAGGTAACTGAGGAAGAAAGTCTAATAGTGATTGGATATGTTTCCATAGCAACCGAGGACAACAGGCGTCCGATTCCTTTTCCAAAGTTCTTCAACAATGGAAAAAGGCGCTGAATAACATAAACAACAAGACTTATACTGTTGTAGAACATTCCAAAGTCTTTCTTGAAATTTGAATGTTTGCAGTATGTTTGTGAATGTTCTAAATAGTGCAGTTTTTGATTTTTGCGCGGATAAACATTATATTCAAGATATCAAGACTGATGGGTAGTGATGTAATGATTCGCCATAGTATGAAAAGCGTAAAATGATCAAGTTATAACTTTGAGATATAATCAATATCAGTGTTTATGAGCTTTTCGAGATATATGATAGTGTGTTGGGAGCTGCTGTAGATATAATGGATATGTACCACAGGCTTATTTGCCAGTTAAATCAATAAAAATGGAATATGTTCATAAAAAATAATAAGGCAAACGAAAAATTTCTGTTCGAAATGTTGAACTAAATAAGACAGATCATTTTCTTGGCGAACGATTATCGTTAGAAATTTTTCACTTGACATATTATGCTGAGACTAAAGAATACATATGAGTTCTACATTTTAGTTCTAAAGAGACTAAGCGTTAACAAACTTATTTCAAAACATTTCGATTATAGATTAATAATTATTAAAATTTTTTTGATAGAGAAATTTCAAAGAAATGTTAAAAGATGAACGTCTTAATATAATCATTTATAAACAATTCTTTTTGTTTTCTATTTAATCAATTAGCTTTACAATCTCTCAAAATACAAATGAGTGCTCAAACAACACCAAATAAATTCGTTAATCAATTAACAAGTGGTTTAATAAAAAAAAATGCAAATCTACTTGGTTGTCCACCAGGCAAATGGTTATTAGTATTTATTGATGATTTAAATATTCCACAAGTTGATTCATTTGGTGATCAACCAACACTTGAAACATTACGATATATTTTACAAACAGGTTTCATTTTTTTTTTGTCTTTTAGCAAAATAATGAATGCAACAGAAACAAAAGAAAAAACAAATTTTTTTTTATTTATTAGGATCAGCTATTGATGCAAAAAAAAATCAAATACGTCCAATATCTGATTTAACATTTATAACAGCTTGTGATTCACCATCATCAGGTCGTTGTGTACCATCAAAACGTTTACTTCAATCATTTTCAATATTTGCATTACCTGATCCAGCAGCTAAACAATTATTTCATATATATACTGTTCGTCTTGGTCGATTTTTAAATAGTTTAGATTTTCCAGTTGATGTACGTTCATCACTTTATTTACTTGTATCAGCTTGTCTTGTTATGTATTATCGTGTTTCAATTAATATACTTCCAACACCATCAAAAGTTCATTATATATTTAATTTAAGAGATTTAGCTAAACTTTCACAAGGTATTATGCAAGCATCACCAAAAAATATAACTAATCAAGATTCATTAGCTATATTATTTGCTCATGAATGTTTACGTGTATTTGCTGATCGTTTAGTAACAGAAAATGATTTAAATATTTTTTATAAACATTTAAATGCAACAATGTTAAGTTATTTTAAAATATCATTAGATATATCAAAATATATTGATAATCCATTATTATATTGTAATTTTTTAAAATCAGATGATCGTTTATATCAACAATTACATGATTGGCATCAATGTTGTCCTATTTTTTTGGATTATCAAATGAGACATAATTTAAGTGAACATTCAACACTTAATATGGTATTTTTTAAAGAAGCTGTTGAACATGTTTTAAGAATATGTCGAGTTTTACAACAACCAGGTGGACATTTATTATTAGTTGGTCTTGATGGTACTGGTAGAAAAACATGTTTACAATTATCAGCTTTTATTTCTGGTCATTTTATGTTTCAATTAAATATAAAACGTGGATATTCATATCAAGATTTTAGAGATGATTTAAAAATTGTAAGTTAACAAATTTTACAATATGTAGATCGATAATGTTTAGAAAAATTATTTGATAAAGAAATGTTATTCAAAAAAACAAAAATTTGACAGTATTTTTTGGAAAGTCTTGTTCAGTGTTTTCATATTTTTTAAATCATTTTTCTTCTAAAATTCTAAAGATATAGAACTTTATGAGAAATTACATATAGGGAAAAAATACGAAATGCTCTGTATCTTAATGGTATATTCATCTTGAACAACAAATAATGTTTATTGTATAAAATCTGTATCAGAACAAAAAAACTTCTTTCCTACAATGTACGATCACATCTGGATAATGATAAAGAAAATTGATAAATTTACCATTAGAATCAATTCATAAGATGCATCAACTCTAGATAGGTTATATCAAATTTATGATATATACTATTAAACTCTTCTTTAAAATAAATCAAACGGAAAAATCTACTTCTTTCACATTGCACATTGTAGGAAAAAATCTCATTTCTTTTTCTGATATAATGTTTATTCTGTAAGGTGAATGTATACCATAAGATACAGTGTGTTTTATATTTTCTCGATATATATATAATCTGTTTAAAAATAAACGACGTATGATAAATAAAAAGGAGGGAACCTGATATTAATCTGCCTTAATACATCGAATCTAGAATAAAAATACTATTGTTTTTCTTGGATCTCAAAAAAAAAAGGCTTTTTGGTTCGCCATTATTTAGAAGTGTTAATATTTATCCTCTCGTTAACAAATAAAGCTTCACATTGTCATAACATAGGAGACTTCAATCTGCTGTGATCCTGAAGCACAGCGATATTTCCATTATCCAGGATGGCCTTTGTATAGAAGTTCATTCGACCAATGGTTATAATCATGAAATTTTCAAGGAATATCTAAGAATCTTATCAACTCTTACGCTGAGAATGTTCAAAGATAAATTCATTAATCAGGCAAACTACAATCGTTTGACATGAAAGTTTTTATTGATAATAGATGCAGCACTGAGCTCTTGACAATAAAGAGTTAAACGCTGTGAGATTTGTTACTAATACCGAAATAACCTCGTCTGAGCAAAAATTCTTTGTTGGCCATCTAACTCTTTTACATGAAGGTCGATCAAGATTCATTGAACTCCATTTGTGATCCAAAATATGAAATCAAAAGATTCACATTTCGATACTTTTTATCTAGTGACGAGACTTTTAAGATTATTGTATATCATTCATAGTTCATATCTATATAAGAATAGCAATGAGTTACAGAAAATTTTGTCTTATTTTTTCACATAACAAATGATTGAGATGAATATTATAAATAATTATTGAGAATTAATTTCCGAGATTTATATATTTAATACATTTATTTTAAGGTATTCAAACTTGTTACACTTCAAAATCGGCCAGTAGCTTTATTCATTCAAGAAAAAGATTTATTATTCGTAAGTATTTATTTATTTTATTTTTATTTAACAATTTTTGTTTTTCATCATTCTTCACATTATTTCAGTTTAGTAGAGGTAATAAAAAGCTATATCTATATCTACATATATATCTACATCTACATTTTGCTATTGCTCATTCGTTTTATCTTCTTTATTTCTTTTTAATTTGTTTGAAGTTTCTATTTACTTTATAATTCTAATATAGGATAGTTTTATCGAAGATATTGAAAGTATTCTTAATTCTGGTACTGTGGTTGATTTATTTGAACCTGATGAATTTGATGCACTTACAATGGATCTTAAAAATGATGCATATTCATCTGGTATGAGTGATACACAGAGTCAACTTCATGAATTTTTTTATCAAGTAAAATGAAAGAATTAAAATAGATTTAGAAAAAAAAAAAATGTTTTTTATTTTTATTTTTTGTAGCGTGTTCGAACTAATCTTCATATAATTCTTTCATTTTCACCAGCTGGTAGTAAATTTCGTGAAATATGTCGTTTACATCCTGCTTTACTTAATTGTACAAGTATTGATTGGTTTACAGAATGGAGTGAAATATCAATGAGTGAAGTAGCTGATGTTTTTCTTGAAACAGTTGATTTTAAGTAAGAAAAAAAAATCAAGAATAACAATTCGTTATATTGTTTTGTTATTTTAGAATTTTATCATCAGATAATGAAACTAATAATGAGAATGATTTTCGTCATCGTTTAGCACTTTGTTGTGTTTCTATACATAAAATTGTTATTGAAATAGCAAAACGTTTTTATGCTGCACATAAACGAATTTATTATTTAACACCATCATCTTATATGGATTTAATGAAAACTTATGGTATAATGATGACACAAACAAAACAAGAATTTCTTGTAAAATTTTCAAATAATTTAATTTAATTATTGAAAAATGTTTTTTTCTTTTGGTTTTTATTATTATTTAGACAAGTTATAATCGATTATCATCAGGTCTTGCAAAATTATCTGATGCAAATGCTAGTGTAAGCATTATGCGTGATGAACTTGCTGTACTTGGACCACAAATTGATGCTAAAGAAAAAGTATGAGAAATAAAAGCAAATAATAATGATTGATTTTGTTTGTTTTTGTTTGTTAAATGAAGGAAATTGAACAATTATTAAATCAATTACAAAAAGATCAAATAGCTGTACTTGAAGTAAAAGAAATTGTTGAAATTGAAGAGCAAAAAGTTCGTGAAGATACAAATATGGTTGAACGATACGCTACACAAGCTGAACTTGATCTTAAAAATGTTATACCTGTATTAGATGAAGCTATGGCTGATGTATCACAACTTGATAAAGCTGATGTAGCAGAAGTTCGAGTTTATCAAAGTCCACCATATCAAGTTATGATGGTTATGTGTGCTGTTTGTGTTCTTTTACAAAGTAAACCTGATTGGGCAACAGCTCGACAAGTACTTGGAGATTCAGGTTTTATTAGTCGTTTAACTAATCTTGACATAAATCATATATCTGATCGAACATATCGAAAATTATTACAATATTCACGTCATCCACAATTTACACCTGAACTTATTGGTAAAGTTTCATCAGCATGTCGATCATTTTGTAAATGGGTTCTTGCTATTCAACGTTATTATGAAGTCTATCGAACAGTTAAACCAAAAGAAGAAAAATTAAAAACAGCTAATGAAGCATTAGATGTTATGCGTAAAAGTTTAAATCGAAAACAAGAAATGCTTAAACTTGTATGTAAAATAGATTGTTCATATAAAAGATTTTGAAAAACAAATTTTGTTTTTGTTTTTTTTCATTAAAAATAAAAAGGTAAAAGATCATTTACAAGAATTAGAAGATAAATATCGAAATAGTATTGATGAAAAACAAGCATTATATGCACGACGTGAATTAATGAAACAACGTATGGCACGTGCACATGAATTAACAAATGTTTTAGCTATTGAAAAAGTTCGTTGGCAAGAACAATTAACACAACTTGAACAACATGTACGTTCATTAATTGGTAATGCATTATTATCAGCTGCTGCAATTAATTATTTTGGACCATTTAATAGTGAATTTCGACATGAACTTATGAAAAATTTTCAACAAGTTCTTAATAATAATAATATAAATTTTTCAATTGATTTTAAATTAGCATCTATTTTATCAACACCAAGTGAAATAAGAAATTGGATTAGTCAACAATTACCTGATGACGAATGTTCAATGTAAGTTGATAAAAATATTTTTTGGACTATTATCATCTGTAGAAGATATTTATGACTAAAGCTGATTTAGTACAAAACTTCTGGATATGAACCCGAATTGTACTCTTAATACTCTCAATGAAATATTTTAGTTCAAACTTGATAATTGGTTCGAAGATGCGAGATATTTCTTTCCGATTATTTGTATCGGTGATTCGCACACCTTACACATTTCTCATATAGTATTGATCGGCACGGCTGAGTGACTATGTTGTTCGATATATATTCACCAGATACTGTATTCGAACTTCGGTATCCTGGATAAGTCATTAATAGTTTTTTGTCTTGGCTCATTCATCATCTACTTTTGTGGTTAGTTTATGTGTATATGAAGTGCAAGAATTCTACATTAGACTAACTCTTCTGTCCAGAACTATACCTAGTATTAGTAGTAGGGAAGATATCGAGCGACTCAATCTGCCACTAGGAAGTACTCCATGCAGAAAGAGATTAGTATTCTTCTTCAGGCTATCTTGACGGTGATTCTATAAGGATTAAGTTATGATTAGCTCTGAGTTTTAGGGTAGTACGCATCGGATTGGTCCTGGCTCCTGTCACCTGGAAATTTTCCGACCCAGATCTGGTCGGTTTCGGGGCCTGTACGTATTCGACGGGCTCTTTTATTATACCATTATATACTAAGCAATAGTAATGTTACATCTATTTTCTATATAATGTCAGAAAAATTTTATCATTTTGTACAAGAGTGCACAAGACAGATATATAGTTACTACTTGAATGTAATATTTTTTTTTTGTAGATATAATATTTGTATTCATAGAGTTAAGTTATTCATTCGACTTTATTATTATTTATTGAGCTCGCATTGGAAGATAGTTGAGAGTCGTTGCGGATCTATATCTAGATTTAATTTTAGATCTAGTTTGTATTTATCTCCTAGTCTCAATAGAGAAAAGTTGATGTCAGCCTATTCAAGTAGAATGTTTCGACTGTGCTTCAATTTTGTTTTCAAAGATGAGTTAATAAATAGCTGAACCCTCGATTCTTCATTCGATCATAAACACAGAGTATGTCAGATATTGGTGAAAAAAACTGCGATATACATCCGATCATGGATGTGCACAGTTTCAGCTTACTGATCGCCGACTCAGTGTTCATTGAAGCATTGGAACACGTCGCTACAAAAAAAGCATATTTTGATAGAGTAGATCTTATGTAAGTGACTCACTGTTCAGTATTTACAGTAACATTGGACATTCCTAGACTAAACTGAATTTTAAATTCTAATAAATACAGTTCTATATTGTTTTTTTATTCTCTAGTGAAAATGCTGTTCTTGTTAAACATTGTACTAAATGGCCATTATTAATTGATCCACAACGACAAGCAATTCAATGGTAATTATGTTAAAAAGAAAAACAAAATACAATTTGTTTTTTTCATATAACTTTTTTTTTTCTGAAAGGATTCGAACAAAAGAAGCAGAAAATAATTTACGTGTAATAACAGCTGATGATTCAACATTATTACGTGTATGTGAACAATGTATTCGACTTGGTTTACCATTAATTATTGAAAATGTTGGTGAAACAATTGAATCATCATTATTACCATTACTTGATCGTGATTTATTTAAACGAACAAGTTCAACTATTGGAACAATTCGTTTTAATGATATTGATATTGAATATAATCCAAATTTTCGTGTTTATTTTATAACACAATTAAATAATCCACATTTTTTACCTGATATTTGTATTCGTGTTACATTAAGTAAGAATAAAAGAAATAAATAAAAACAACAACAACAACAACAACAAATATTCGATTGTATCATATTCTTTTGTATTTTTAGTTAATTTTACCATAACACAAAATGGTTTAGAACATCAATTATTAAGTCTTGTTGTTTTAAATGAAGAACCACATTTAGAATATGAACGTAAAGTATTATTAGAAACTATGGCACAAGATTTAAAAAGTTTACGTGATTATGAAGATCGTACATTAGAAATGTTAACAACATCTGAACAACATTTACTTGATCGTCATGATCTTATTGATAATTTAACACGATCAAAAATAACAAGTGATGAAATATCAAATCGTTATCATGAAAATGAATCAAATGAACGACAAATAAATTTAGCTCGTCAATGTTATGTTTCATTAGCTAAACGTGGTTCATTACTTTATTTTCTTATTAATCATTTATCAAATTTAAATATAATGTATCAATTTTCATTAACATGGTTTCAACGTACATTTCATTCATGTATATTAGATCATGATACAACACGTCGTATGAGTATGACAAATTTATCAAATGATTTAGATCCTTTACAACGTTTGACAAGACAACGTCGTGCTAGTTCATTATTAAGTAGTTTAATTAGTTCACCACGACAAAGTATTAGTGAAGAATTAACACGTGAACAAACACCAATAAATCCAATAAAAACAAGACGTAATACAAAATCATTTGTATCAACAGTAACACCACAACAACGTACAGCTACATTACGTCTTATGGTTGATCGTTTAACTTTTACAATATATCAACTTGTTTCATGGAGTTTATTTGCTGA
>CAJNOL010001751.1:0-19210 GCA_905250125.1 Rotaria sordida
CTGTCTCTTGTAAAATTGAGTAATTCTTTGAAAAGTTCTAAATGAGTCTAAGATAAATGTTGACATGTTCATTTTATTAATTATCTATAGAAATAGAAATAGAAAAACAGATCTATCTAAAACTGAATTGCTTTTTCCTTATTATTATTATTATTATATTAATTCAAAAAATAAAAAAATCCTATTCATAACTCAATCTATTATTTATCTTTGATCTTTAGATCTAGTTGAATATTTCAAAAATAAAGCAAGACTCGTAGTTTAAATTGTAATACAATTCCATATTCTTGTCTTTTATTTCAGTTCAAACAATAAAAACACAACATGAAAAATGCTTTTTTATATTTTGTCAGAAATTTGCTATTGGTTTTCATTATTTATGTAAATGTTTGTACAACGTTTGTTGGTCGACCATTTATTCTTTTCATTAATGAAGTTTTCAGTGGTTCTGTAATTCCTAAAAGAGCAATCAATACAAATACCAATGATAAATTGATAAACGTAAAAGCAATGCGAAACTGATATTTTGGTGTTCTATTAAAAAATGACATAAAAACGAAGATTGCGTAAGGAAAACCAAGTGTAACTAAAATAAATATAAGTGAAACTACACGTCGAATCATTCTTAGTTCTCGTTGAGCATGAAATAATCTATTAACTGGAGTTACGTGTTTACTCATCTCGTGTACATATCGAACCATTTTTACATAGATTAATACAATACTTAGAATAGGAAATAGATAAAAATAAAATGCACAGAATATTGTTAGAAATGAAAGTTGAAGAGGTATTTGACATATTTGATCATTAACGAGATATTTTATTTGACTAGTAAACACTAATGGAATAGGATAGATAATACAACATATCCATATTAAGGCAATAAGAAAAGTTTGAAATTTAACTGATTGATAGAATAATCGAGATGGATAAACAATCAAAATATATCGATAGATTGCTTGTAATAAATAAGAATAATTTTGTATTGCAACTGCCACATAACCTATATAACCCATTAAAAGACAAAATACATCATAGAAGTAAATTTGTTTAAGATCATTGCGAAATGTAAATATAGTTATTGCAAACAAATAAAATCCAAATATAAATTCAGCTAAGCAAGAATTTACAACAAGTATCATTGCAACGCTATGATATAGTTTATCAAGAATAAGAACAAGTAAAAAGACTAGTGCAAGTATAATAGCAATGACACTACATATCATGTTTAACATATCAATAGGAATAAACCATGATTGAAAATCTACTGTAGTTGAGGTATTCTCAGGTATCATTGCTTCTATGAGAGAAAAAGAAAGAAACATATGAAATTGGTTTATATAATATGCAGTATGTATCGAAATTAATCAACAAACAGAATAAACGTTTTTAGTGAGTTCATTTTTCAACAATCATATCAGATATAACAGTTCCACTTCATCCATATTGTAGTTCATATTATCTAGTATATATAAAGTTTCAAGTCAAATCATTCTTTTGTTCTGCAGTTATTGATCAAACCATCAGAGAATATGATTTCCGACTTTTCCAAAATTGATAAACAATTTATTTTTAAGATTATTTACGTGATAACTGTAACATCCCTCGGTTGAGTCGATGATGTAATACTCTTTACCTTCACTCCTTGGGTGAATAAAACGTTCACCTTCCATTGTCATTTCTTTCCACACTATACCTTGTCATCTCTGTTCATTATATATGCACTGTCCTTACCTCCTTGACCTTCCATTTCTATCCTTACCTTATTGTGCTCTCTATCCTCACTGTGTTGCGCTCTCTCTCTCTGTTCTATCCTTTCCTTTGCACCTCTCTTATGTGTCCTCGTACTGACATATAAATAGAGAACCGTGCCATAATGTGTGTATGAACGATTATATGATATAGAAGAATATAGTAGAGTGTATCTTCATCAACACCAACTACTCTCCTATTTAGAATTGTCACAATAACTTTGATTTTAAATTATCTTTATAGCATGTCATTGGAAAGAACAATTTTTCTCTACACGTTGAACTCAATTTCATTGAAGCATCTGTTTTAAAAGAGATCGATCAGAGGTAGTTTCTGGAGCATATTGTAAAAGCTTGATAAATTGAAATATATTATATTTAGTGTTCAACTGATTTTTTATTTCTGCGGTATCACATTCGAAAGAACGTAAACAAACTCTATATGATTAACTCTTGTTATCGTAGGAAGTTAGTTTTGAAAAATTCAAGGCTCATCCGTTCCTGTTGGCATCATTCACCTTTTAGATTTTGAATTTGCCACTTGAACAACCATATCATGCTCATGAGAACAGAGATGCTCTTGATTTGAAACATATCCTGTTTGTAAAAAATAGGCTTTCCTACAGCCACGCAACTTCTAAATACATTTCAGACATTATCTTACCTACGTCAATAGGAGAATACAATCAAGTTTTTACAGTATGCTCCCAAAACTATCCCTGATCGGTCTCTTTTAAAACAGATGCTTCAATATGATTTAGTTCAACATGTAGAGAAAAATTTGCTCTTTCCAACTATATGCTCTAAAGATAACTTAAAGTCAGAGTTATCGCGTAAATAATCTTAAAAATAAATTGTTTATCAATTTTGGAAATATCGGAAATCACATCCTCTAATGGTTTGGCCAATAACCGTGGAATAGTTGATATGATTGTCGAAATATGAACTCACTAAAAACGTTGTTGCTGCTTGCTGATGAATTTTAATACTCACTGTATGTCATTGTCGAGATTGTAATTTAGTCCAATTCTAAATTTGTGTGGATCAAATTCGAATTTCAACTTTAGCCAAAGAACAGTAGAATTCGAGTTTTGATCAGGTTTTCTATGAGGAGAATTCGAATTTTAGTTATGTTCGAAAGAAATTATAATTTGACCAGCAATGTAGTAACACATTTCCATATTATTCAAAAGCTAGAAAGAAAAACAAATGTCAAGATAGGTGATTAGCTGTTCTAAACTAGAGGTGATAATTTAACTTTAATAATATTTTGATAACATAGTTAAAGTTACAATAGCATGCTTCAACTTTATACTTTAAAATTTATATATTATACTTTAACAGAAAGTTAAAGTGCCATCTCTATTCTAGACTACAAAGCAGAACAAAAGAAATGAGGAGAATATTTTAAGGATATCTGGTTTTGTCATCTTATAATGTATGTATAGAACAGTCGTGTTCATTACACTATCATTAAAAAAAATAACAATTTCATATGCGGTAACTAAGCATATAGATAAGAGTGAGAATTTAGACGTATGTCAAGTTAGCACTGCATTCGGTCGTTTTTTTATCTGAATTCGCACTAAAATTTATGTTGCGCCTTTTTAGTCAGATGTACTAGCTGCACAATTTGATTCTCTACTCGAAAAGTCCCATTTTCAACAGTGATTATCGACAATAGAATTTTTATCTCGGTTGATCTTTAACTTGCTAATGGTGGAGTAAGAGACGATCATTATAACATAAGATAGAAAAAATACTAGAAAGAATTTTAAGGTTTGGTTGGTCACAATGAAAATATTGTATTATGTAGGATTTCTCATCTTGATAGATCAACATGCTGAAAAAAAAAGATGTGTTTAAGTTTGTATTTGACATTCAATTTATTTAAATCAATTTATCTGCAGAGAAACATCTAGTTTATCTATAATCATGTTTTTATGTTTTTGACACACCTTTTGAAGTGCATCTTACTCGAGAATTACGTTTTTTTTTTGACTTTTCTTTTGGGAGAACATACACAATTTTTTTTAATTTATCTGAATTTTTTCTTTTGCTATAGGAGAAAAAAGTTACTGTTGCGTTAATAAACAACCAGTAACGGAGGCGTTACCAATTATTAAGTAAAGTGTAACGGAATATTTATGAGCTCATCAAGAAAAACTTATTTTTGAAAAATAAAGAAATTGTTAAGGGTGCAAAAAAAATTCAATGCTTTGAAATTTGATATTCTATGGCTTGTAATTATTTGAGTTTGAATTTGATATTTAGTATTGAGGTTTAGCACGGATTTGGTATAAGACAAGATCTCATCAACAACGCCTTACTTTATTAGGTGTGTGGCACATCCAGAAAAAGACTTTGGAATGTGAAATCAAAGCCTTGATATTTGAGTTTTGGGGTTGCTCTTGGGTAAAATTAATATAAACAGCTTGAGATTTGATAGTAGTTATCAGATTGCACACTATTTATGTGAATCTGGTCCAAAAGCAAATCTAAACGTAAGGACTCAATCCGAATTGAAATCCAAATAAGAAGGTCTTAGTCCTAAGTGTATTTGAGATTTTCGATCTCGAGAATCTGATTAGAGAAAGATTCGTTTCTCAAAAAGAGCCTTACTTTATAAAGTTTGATGACATGAAAGAATCTGTGTTTCCACGTTTTTTTCTCCAACTAATCGGTTTCCAGTATGAATTTTCTCTGCTTCAACACGAAGTAAACTTGCTATTGTCAAAGTCATTCAAGAGAGATTCCCTGCTAAACTTCTGATTGTCTCGAATAGCACCATACTTTGCACAAACTATAGTAAAGAAAAACTTCCCTAAAATCTGATTAGTTAATACATGATTCTTATGAACAAATATGATAGTAGGAAAGATTTTCTTTACTACGATATAAACAATAAACAGCATTGTTGAAGCTAATCAGGATACTAGCATGTTTCTCACTTCCATAGTTTGGGCAACAGCATGTTTGTTCTATTTTGAATTACAATACCATCCATGATCTAGAAATCGACAATTCAAGAGATTCTAGATGTATTTATATATATATATATACGTATAACTTAAACATTCAGACTTTCTAACTATCATGAAATTCAACGAAAACGTATGGTTCTCCTGTTCACGCTCATCCACACCTAGATGCTCATTAGAAACATGACAGCGAGCATAATAAATGATGTTTCTTTGGGCTAGTTGTCAATTATAGCTATTTTGGAAAAAAGCCTCTGATCGAACATAAGGGCTTTCTCCTACATAAACAACCGATTTCGACTTCCTAATAATAAATTGAGATAAAAATTTGTATGGTTGTCAACCATGACTATGTAGTAATGGTTAGTATGCAATTTTCAACTAATCCATGTTTGAAGATCGTGAGTAAAAAATTTGAGAGTCATGAAAAAAAGTGATGTCTCTTTAGAAACCATTTTTTCTTCTCGTCTACTATAAAAAGTATTCTAAATAATTAACTAAGATGAAAACGCTTATATAAGGTATTTTTAGCTATCTGTTTCAAGATGATTTATGAAAAAGCATCACAATGCATTTTATGAAAAAATAGATGCATCTATGTTAGATACATAATTGAAAAACAAAATCAAAGACAATTCTTTTATTTCTTCTCAGCTATCCAACATAATATTCCCTCAATGACGCCAATACAGAGAGAAAATTTGACTTCCGAGCCATGTCAGCGCGAACGCTACTGGTACGCTTTGTACGCGCACAAATGTCACGGGATATGCGCGTACCGAGTGTGTCGGATACTTGTATCTAACGCGTACGAGAAACTGCATTAATGCACTTTAGTAATTTTCTCATTGGTTTATTCCGAAACTTGATTAGACCTTGTCTACACTAGAAAAATAATACGGTATTAACTTCGTATTAAAATAATGTGCGTCTTCACTTAAAAATTAATAATGCATCAATCAGAATCCAGAATGATTTGTCGCTTTGTTTAGTTCAATTCGATCACAGAAATCGAATTTAAAGTTGATTGATACATTAACTTTAATACGATTTTGAAAAGTGTATTAACTTAATACGCTTTTCAAAACTGTATTAAATGTGTATTGACTTTTCGACCAATCATGTTTCTTAATTCAATATTAAATTTTCTAGTGAAGACAAGCCCTTAATCACGACTGATCCGGTCAAATGAATTATGTAGAATTATTATTTAATTTTTTGATTCATGGTCTGGTGAATCGAAGTCAAAATGCACTTTAACATACACACAACTTTGATTGAATAAAGTTTTTACAAAAAGTTCGTTGAATTTTTCTTTTTATTAATCTGAAAATCATTTTGGGTGAAAATCAACTGTTTCTGATTAAAATGCAAGATGCCACAGCTTTCTCGAATTCCGCATTTTTCTCAGAAGAAGTTACGTTTCACCTAAAACAATTTTCAGATTAATAAAAAGAAAAATTCAACGGACTTTCTGTAAAAAATTTATTCAATCAAAGGTGTGTGTATGGCAAAGTGCATTTGGATTTCGATTCACCAGGCCACAGATCATTTGTTTTTAATTTTATTTAAATAAAATTCTACGCTAAATTTCACAAAAAAATACAGATAAATACAAGCCTCAGTAACAATTGAAAATCATTAAATTGAGACGAAAGAACTATACAAAAAAAAATTAAATATGCCAATAAAATCCACTGCTGCTATATTACTTATGATTTATTATTTTATTACTCCTAGTGTTTTTATTATTATTTTTTTTAATTTTATTAATTTTTAATTTTTATTACTCACTATTTTATAATTTTTATTTTATTTCGATTTGTTTTCAATTTAAAGCGGCTAGTAAGATATATAAATCAACATTTACAGATGATGACTCGTATATCTTCTGACCGTCAATAAATTGAAAAACGTCAAAAAATAAAAGTTATAAAATAGTGTGTGATAAAAACAAAAAAAAAATAATAAAATAATAAGTAATAAAAATAATAATAAATATAATAAGATTAGTAAAAGAAAAAATCCTAAGAGATATAGTAGCCCAAAAAAAATCTTTAAAAAATATCCCAAAAAAAGTGGAAAATATATATAAAAGAATAGAAATAAGAAGTAAAAAGAATTTTTTAAATAGAAGAATATGTACAAAATAAAATGTACATATGAAAAATAAAATAAGTATAAAAATATAAAAATGTAAAAACAAACAATTATAAATTTAAAAGAATTTTAATATTAAGATTAATACTTTATTTTTCATGAATTTCATATAAAAAATTTTGTCTTTTTAATATTTCCATTTATTTTCTTTTATATTAAGATATAAAAATTGTAAAAATTGAATATAAATTCTAAAAAAATATATTCTTTCTCTTTGAATTTTCATGTGACAATATTTAATGTTTTTTAAATAATCTTTTATACTTACATATGATATTTTTTTAAATTTTTCATATGGTCAAATGAGAAAAATTAAACATTGTCCCATAAAAATATAAAGAGAAAGAATTGTATTTTTTTCAATATTTTTTTAGAATTTATATTCAATTTTTACAATCTTTATAAATTAATATTTTGTTTTTAAAATATTTACATTCAAGTTTTTTAATTTTTATATATTAATATAAAAGAAATTAAACGCAAATATTAAAAATAATTTTTTAACTTATGATTGTTTGTTTTCATCACAAAAAACGAAAATTAGTGTTAAAAATTATTGATCATTTTTTCTTAAATTTGTGTGTAATGTAATCTGTACAACATCTGTAAAGACAATTTTGAAAAAAATTAATAAAAACATAATTTTATTTATGTAAAAATTACATAAAACATAGATTATATGCGAAAAAGGGCTAAGTAATATTCAAACAATAGCTTTTGTCTGTCCAACCGTTGTTGAACTACTAGCCTGTTCAATGAAAAGTTGCTAGACGAAAGCATGCCGTACAAACGAACACGGGTTGTACACACACGTACATGTTGAGATATGCGTACCAAGCGTACAAAGCGTGACATGTGCGTACCAATAACATTCAGGTTGCATGGGTAGCTTCAAAGAAAAAGTAACAAGTTTGCAACATGCATAGAGGAGAGATGCCACAGCTCAAAAAAAAGTCAACTGTAATCAGCTGAAGAAATTTGATTAATGCTAAGATGAATATATGTTTGGAAAGTAAACATTCTAATCAAAACACATGTTCTTTTCGAAATAAACAACGCTTACCAGTAATTGAATGAGTTGATAAGAAAAAAAAGAGTCAACGAGATCTCTCGGCACACTGTCTTGTTGTTTCTTTTTATCTCAAGGCAAATTCATGGCCACAGACAATTTTGCACCGAATAAAAACTGGTGGCATCATTCGGTTGTCTATCAAATCTATCCACGTTCATTTTTCGATTCGAATGGTGATGGGATCGGTGATCTTAATGGAATCACTATGAAATTGGACTATTTGAAAAAGTTAGGCGTGGATATTCTTTGGCTTAGGTTCGAGTAAATTTTCGTTTTTGTATTTTATCGATCGATCTCTTTCACGTTTAGTCCCATTTACGATTCACCGAATTATGATAATGGTTATGATATTCGTGATTATTTTCAAATAATGACCGAATTTGGAACAATGGAAGATTTTGATCGAATGTTAGAAGAAATGAAACGACGTCAATTGAAATTAATCATGGATCTTGTTGTTAATCATACTAGTGATGAACATCCATGGTTTATCGAATCGAAAAAAAGCAAAGATAATCCGTATCGAAATTTTTATCATTGGGCACCGGGTAAAGATGGCAAAGTACCAAATCGATGGGGAGCTGCTTTCGGTGGTCCGACTTGGGTAAAAAAATAAATGTTGTTGTAGAATCAATTCTACTCATTTATCTAGACTTATGATATCATTACTGGTGAATATTATCTTCATACATTTACATCGAAACAACCCGATTTAAATTGGGAAAATCCGATTGTTCGTCAAGAAGTCTATAAAATAATGCGTTGGTGGTTGGATAAAGGTCAGTTTTTTTTTGAAGGATATTCTGTTTTTTTTATGATATTCGTACTTCAGGTGTAGACGGATTTCGTATGGATGTGATTAATTTTATTTCTAAAGTACCAGGATATCCCGAAGGTCATGTCGATGATGGCAGACAATATTCCGATGGGACACCGTACTACATCAATGGACCACGTTTACATGAATATTTGCAAGAAATGTATGAACAAGTTTTGCGTCATTACAATATTGTAACAGTCGGTGAATGTCCTGGTGAGAATAAAAAAAAAGCATCGAAAATAACATAAAATAAAATTTCTTACTTCATAGGAGCTCATCTACACGAAGCAGAATTGATAACAAATCCAGCTCGGAAAGAACTCGATATGATTTTTACATTCGAACATATGAATATTGATGGTGGTAGACGTCAAACTTTTGCATCAGTTGTTCATTCTGGAAATCATGAAGGCAAATGGATACCAAAATTACTTGATTTACGCGAATTGAAACTTCATTTTACGACATGGCAAAAAGGTCTTATTGGTAAAGGTTGGAATAGTCTCTATTGGAATAATCATGATCAACCACGCATCGTTTCACGATGGGGCAATGATTCCAGTCAATATCGAGTTCTTTCTGCTAAGATGCTCGGCACTTGTTTACATTTTCTTTCTGGAACACCTTATGTTTATCAAGGCGAAGAGATCGGTACGTCATGAAACGAAAAATGACGCTTGAAAAGAAAGGGACAACTTTTTTTTTTGAGTCGACGAAGAAAGAAACAATAGGCGGTACCTAACAGCAGAAAAACATTTGAAGTTCTTTCATGCAAAGTAAACGAGAAAGGAAATAGCAGAAATGGGAACCGGCATCTTAAGCACGGAAAAAATCAGCACGGAGAGATCAGCACGGAATAATCAGCACGTAAAAGTTCAGCACAATGATTGATAAGCACAAGATCAATTCAGCACGGGAAGAATAAGCACATTGATCTGACACTCGTTTTTATGTTTGTCTTTCATTTTTTGTTGTAGTTCTTCTTCTCGTCTGTGTTCCTGTTCTTCATGTGATCTCTCTTTCCCTCTCTCAATTATTGTTCTCTTCTTTTTATTAATTGTACTGTTAGGGTCCTAGGACCATCAGTTAAAAAAAAATAAAAATAAAAAAAAAAAAAAAAAAAAAATAAGCACATTGATTAATCAGCACAAAGATTGCGTTAAATAGAATGGATAATATCTGTTTATGATTATCAAGAAAACAGTAGAGTGAAATTGGATTAGATTAAGTTATAACACAGTAAAGATGAGCCAATTAATTCTCACAACTATAATAATGTTACGAAAGACAACTCTTTCATTATATTCTCATTGTTCCAATATGACAACAATTTCGAGTAACGGTACAACGAAAAACAAGTCACGTCTCGATCATGATGGATATTCTTACATCATCGATCGATCTACAAGTGAAAAAACCTATTGGCGATGCATTAAATACTTCTCAGATCGTTGTCACTCTCGTCTTCATACCTGTGTTTCCACTAATGCTATTGTGAAACCACCAAGTGAACACACATGTAAAGTCGATGGTACAACACTTGAACTCAGAATCTTCAATCAACATATTGCTCATCGGGCTGTCAATACTCAAGAAACACCTGACATCATCATCACAAATTGTTATAGAGGTAAAAATAAATCAGTTTTCTTTTCCATTAGATTTTATTTTATCATCGATAGGCATGTCCGACCCATCGATTGCTCGTTTACCAGTACGTGATAATATTAAACGACGAATTAGAATGTTGCGACATAATAATCAAGTGGTGAAAGAACCAAATGATCCAAACTTTTCTTCTGTTCCTATTCAATTGACCAAAACTGCACGTAAAGATCAGTTTCTTCGCTGTGATACAGGACCAGGTATGTCGTGTAGTACTCCATACTAGATCATTTATTTACAAATCTATCTCTCTGGATTAAGGGGAGGATCGGATCCTGATATTCGCAAGTGATGAACAAGTAGATGTTTTACAAGATACGGAAGAATTTCTCGTGGACGGAACATTTAAAGTCGTTCCTGACATATTTTATCAGTTATATATCATCCATGGTATATTTCGTGATCATGCAATTCCATTGATTTACGCTTTATTACGTCGAAAAACTAATGAAACATATCAACATCTTATCCGTGAAATACTCAACATTGCTCCTCGTTGGTCTCCACGTGCTATTATGCTCGACTTTGAACAAGCTTCGTTTGGTGCTTTCCAAGCAGCGTTTCCTAATGTATCATTATCCGGATGTTATTTTCATTTAAGACAGAGTATTCATCGAAAACTTAAGGTAGTAACAAGCTCATGATAACTCGATAATCGAGAGTATTAATTTTATGTTCTTATCGGTTTAGGAATTGGGACATCAAAATCAATACCAGACAGATCCGATCTTTGCACATAACATTCACAAGATAGCTGCTTTGACATTTTTGGAACCAAATTCTGTCGTCAATGGATTCGAACGTTTATCAATGGAACTCGGTCATAATTATGATGAAATAATGGACTACTTCGAAGGAACGTATATTGGTAATTAATGCTTTTCTTCAATGACAAAAAGTCTTTATGATATCATTTTTTAGGAAGACTTCGATCAAATCAAACGCGAAGAAAACCTCTGTTTGAAATTAATTTCTGGAACATGCACGAAAGAACAACTCAATCCTTAATGAGAACGAATAATTCTGCCGAAGCTTATCATCGAAGAATTGGCTCAGTATTTCAATGTGCTCATCCAACGCTATGGGTTTTTCTTCAAAAATTAATCGATGAAGAAACTGCAACTCATGCGGATATTTTACAGATCTGTGCTGGTCAACCACCAAAAAAGAAAAAAATAAATGAACGATTTGAAAGACGGCTGTTGAATCTTCTAGCGAATCCTCATCGAGATGTTTTGGTTCAAATTGATTCAATTGCTTACAATATTTCTTTGTAATATTCTAATCAATATTTCTCTTAAATAAACTTAGAAACAGAATATCCAATGAATGTACTTAATATTTGTGCTTATTCTTCCCGTGCTGAATTGATCTTGTGCTTATCAGTCCTTGTGCTGAACTTTTACGTGCTGATTATTCCGTGCTGATCTCTCCGCGCTGATTTTTCCCGTGCTTAACTTTCACCAATCCAGCAGAAATATGAAATAAAAATAGGGTCACTCGTTGTGGTTTTTGTTTTTTACAAATAAAATCCAGTCGAGATGTCGGATGCTTTTATCGAACGAATGAAAACACAGACGACAACAAGAGAATACAAGTATTGATGATTTCATACAAAAAAAATGTATGGATAGAATTTAATTTCTTTTTTTGTAACGTAATCTCGATTTTTTTTTCCATCATTGTGCAAAATTATCAATGAGAGATCTATTAAGAGTAACGTTTGATTAGTCAAATTGATATTCTTCGTTTGTTCTTTTTCTCTTTATCAAGGCATGACCAATGTTCGTTTTCCATTATTGGCCGACTATCGTGACATTGAAACAACGAATTTTCATCGTGATGCTATACAATCTGGTGTATCATTGGAAGAAATCATGGCAGTAATCTATAGAAAATCACGTGATAATACTCGTACGCCAATGCAATGGTCAGGTTCATTGATTCATGGTGGTTTTACTAATGGTGTCGCTGATGTCAAACCTTGGATTAACGTCAATTCAAATTATACAGATATCAATGTTGAAGATGCTCTAAATGATTCTAGTTCGATTTTTTATTACTATCAAAAATTGATTCAATTACGAAAAGAAATGTCAATTATGGTTTATGGAAATTATGATGTTCTTCATGAAGAACATATGCATATCTTCATGTATAAACGTTTCAATGAGGGTATTCAAGAAATTATTGTTGCCTGCAATTTTAGTCAACAATCGGTGACAATCGATGATAGTTCATTAAATGAGCGATTCAAGAAAAATGGTCGATTATTGATAAGTAATTATGATGATAATCAAGTGAATAACAAATCAGATTGGCTTCATTTTCGTGCCTATGAAACTTGGGCCATCGAATTGCCAGTAGAGACAGAATAGATGTTTTATTGTCGTTTATTTTAATTTCGCCATAGTTTGGATACTTTAGTTTTTATGTAACATACTTATTGTAATTGAAGAAAAAAGAACAAAAAACTTTAAAGAGAGATACCTACAATCCAGAATCGATGATAACAACAGATGATACATTAGAAGCAGTTGTTCCTATTAAAAAGCATCGTATTACACTTTAAAACACTTCCATCCTCTTGTTACCTTTTGTGTCTTTTTTTCCCATCACATATCATCTTCATCTTACTAAGTAAAAGTTGATTTGGGCAACCAAACTGACTCGTTTTTTGTGACATAATGAAGATTTTGAATTTCTAGAAATTCGTAGCATTATACAACACATCACATAGCGAAATCACGATATAGTAGAATATTCTCAGCTTCAATCTCACATTCTCTACTTCAAACTAGTTCCTGGCTTGGAGAAGCTCTTAAATCACTATGTGGCTATCTTCTCGATTACTCATTAACTATTTACATGAAGACAGTAAATATTTTGAACAATTATCACATAAACTTCAATCCAAGAAGAGCCGTTTTAATGTATTATCATGCAGATTTATTAAAAAAGAATGATTTGTTTTTTCATTATTCATTCCTATCTGTATCAGTCAAGTCAGAATTGTTCTTGTAAAATAAATTATTAAAACACTTTTGTTATATGTATATCTTACTACGAAAATGGTTTATGCCATAGTGATGAATTAAAATAATAAAGTCTAACCAATCGTTAGATGCATCAAATACTTAAATAAAGAAAAAGGACATGTATTTGATAAGAATCAGTGGTATGTAAAAGATACAGCAAGATTGAACAGAACTTTTCTTATATTTAGTAGATAAAAAAAAAGCAAGTTGGAAAAAACCTTAGAGGTTATATCAAAGTGATAGGCACCTAAATAGCATGTAACAGTAAAAACAGACCCGTTATAATTTATAAAATAATTATTTTAAAGTTTGTTTTTTTTTATCAGAAAAGCGATAACTACGTTCGTTTAAGAGACAATGATTGAATCCAAATGCACATAGATCAAAGCTCATGTACTCAACAATGATATAGCACGTCTAATGTATTATATGAAATGTGTATGTACAACGATGGATTACAGTCATGATCGAGACGTTCAGAATGTAGACGTGCAGTACGCTCCCTCCCCCTTAACTGGCCTCTGCTTGCTTTGTCCCAACTAATTTTTTTCCATTGTTTTTCTCTAAATGTTGAAAGACTAAATTACATATGTAAATAACAAAGAAGAAAAGAACATAACAAGCACAACGCGATAGCGTTTAATTCTGTGTCAAAGAAGTTTTTACCGTACGATTGGATTTCATGACTAGTTTTATTTTGTCGAGCTCTCCTCTCTTATATGCTTCGAATCAGTCGATCAACTTTTTATTAACGATTAGATCGATATTTTTATTTTAGAATAGCTTATGAATTTGAATTAAGGATAATCATCTTACAAGATACGCGTATTATATGACCTAAACTTGTTTTGTTATCCTTATTGATCTTGATTGAAAGATAAATCAGGATCCTGTTAGGAATGGGTCGAATTCAGAAACTATTAAAATGATACGAATTTAGTCATGATATCTTAGACGGCTGTATTTTGTTTGAAAGTGATGGTATTTGTAACGCTAGTGATAATGAAGTTTATATGATTATCATTCTGTATGTAATCAATTATAAGTGGCTGCATCCATTTTTATACCAGATTAACTACCTGCACTCCATCGAAATTATAACATACAAAACACGATAGATGAGAACAAATAAATTACTTTGATCTGATGGTGCAACTTGTAGCAAGATTGGGTACGTCCTCTCAACTTTCTCTTCTTACTCATACAACTATCTACAAGTCATTTGATTTAAGAAAGAGAACAACAAGGAAAGCTTCTAAAAAGGGTATATGTATTTTTTAGTATTGTCATCGTCGTGATGATTATCATTCAGATAATTATTATTACTAGTGTTTAAAAACAAGTTGATCTTTCCAAATAAATCGATATATTAATTACTCGACAATATTTCATTGATTGTAAAGAATTATACAACTCATATATGAAATTGAATTCAAAATTTTGAATATGAAAATATAGGAATATTATAATGTCAGAAATATATTCGTCCATTCTTAGCAAATTTTTGAAGAAAGACAATGAATAAAATTTGAAAAGTAGTAGTTAAATTGCATATTAAATTATATAAAAAGTATTTGATTTTTGATCGTTAATGACATTTAGTCATTCAATATTAGATTTATTTACAACACTAAATTATCTTATCATTCCAAAAACCAAGACTTTTTTTCAGATAAAAGAAAATGCGATTAAAATAATGCAGAAACAATTGTAAATACGTAGTAAATAGATTGTAATTACATTGTCATTGATCCATTATTACGAATTTGGATGTCTTTTTGTAAACAGACATGAAATGTTTAGCTTCTATTGGAAAAGAAATTGCTTATACTTCGCTTTTTCTTTAATGATACAGCTATTTTTTGTTCTTGTTCTAATTTAATTTTTTCAAATTCGCGAATAATATGTTGACATACTCTTGGAGGAAAACCCGATCTAGTTGATGCCGTTTTAACGGCTGTTGAGATTTCTTCATCTTCATCTTCTTGAAATTGTCCATTATAAGTCATCGATGATGTTGTATCAAATAGTTTTGTTGAAATACGTCTTCCTTCATTTCCATAGGTTTCTACTGTCTTTCTCACACTGGCATAAGTACCACGGCTTAGCCAAGTAATGGATGAGAGAGTGCCTACCGTAGGTTTCATAGCCATATTAACTGTAGCTATTAATGATCCAGCTGCACCACCTAATACTCCATGACGTTCATAGCCAGCACGTGGTTGTTTTACAATACCTGTAACACCATCTTTCCAGCCATTCCATAAAGAAAGACGAGCAGCTTTAGCACCCGATTTGAAATCAGTAACGCGTGGTCGTTGACGTACTTTGGGACTACTACAATGAATTTTATATTATTTCGTTGAAATATAAAACTCATTAAAAAGAATATCTAACCTATATGGATCATAAAGTGAAGTAACACGATCGAGTGTATCGGTCATTTCACCATATAATGATAAACATCCAATTGTTAAATGGCCAATACCTAAACCAACACCTTTAGCAACACTTCCAGCACCTTCAAGTGTTCGAATAGCTGCACTATCATTATTATTCTTGACAGCACGTTTTAAATCTTCAGCAGTATCAATAAACATACTTGAAAAAGCTTTTTGTGAATGTTCAATAATACCCTGAGTAAGTAAATGTATACGATTATCATGCATAAATTGCCATTCTCGTGTAACATGATGAGAAAGTTCAGATTCTTCTATAACACCTGCTGCTACAAGTACTTGAGCAACAGGACGTGATATTTGTATATTATATTTATCCAAATGATAACAAGCACCAAATGTTGGTTCTAAATCACTATGCATACGTGTTAATGGTAAATTAGCATGAAATGCCTGAACTGCTGCTGTACATCCATCTTCTTTTAAAATAGCATCACGAATACGTTCAGCAGCAGCACGTGTTGTTGATTTATGAACAAAATGAAAAGCTTCAACTAATTTTTTAGTAGTAATCGATTTTCCAGGAAGTGGACATGGACCAGCACCACTTTTTTCAATTACATTACCCCAAAAAAATTGATCACCAAAAAATGGTACAATAATTGTTGGTTTACCAGCTCGTAGACCAGCTGCTGTTGTACCTGCTCCACCATGATGACATACAGCTGATACTATATAAAATTAATACAATATTGTTAATATATCTAATCATGATGGAAAAATTATACTTACCGTATTGAAAAAGCCAATCATGTGGTACATTACCAATTTTAAATATATTAGAAGATAATTGATCTGTATCTGTAGCAAGACCAGATAATAGAGCTCGATATCCAGTTTTATTAAGAGCATCAATAACAATTTGAAGAATACGACGTGAATCATGACCTGTTATAGAACCAAAACCAATATAGATTGGTGATAGTAATTTACGATCAATATAATCGCCATTATTATTAATACCAAGAAATTCAAGTAAATCTTTCGGTGGATTAGTATAAGTAGTACCAAGATTGAGAAAGAAAAAACCTGAAACATCAATATGTGTTCCCCAATCATTAGGTTTTGCAACAAGTGAGGGTGACCAACAATAAGAATGTGGTACACATTCATCAATTAATGCATTTATTGCTTGACGTGTATGTAATTCTCCAAGACCTAATATTTTCTTACGAAAATCATTCACAATATCACGCATACCTGTCCATGTCTATAGAATAAAATCAAGAAATTAAAACAAAAAAAAAAAAAAAAAACTATTTATCGTTTTTCTTAACTTACTAGTATTTCAATTACATCATATGAATATAAATTAATTTTATATTTTGGTCCAATTGAACTTTCAATATTCGATAATGGATGTGGAAAAGCAATTGTTGGTGACCAAGGCATTGTAAACATAATATGTAATGGTATTTGTAATTTTTCTGCACAATGAATATGACCAAATGATGGTGGATTTGCAATAATTGCTTCAGCTATAAATGGTGCATTTGTTTCATCATCATCAGCTATACATGCTTGCCATGTAGAAGCAAGAATATTGGCAAGAGAACGACGTTTTCTTCCAACATCACCTTCGATAATACTACTTAATGATGGAATTATTCCAGCATTTTTTACCATAAACGACATTAAATCAGCTGGATCACCAGCTAATGGATAAAATTCTAGACCATTACCACGAACAAATGATCGAAATGTTTCATGTGTTGCTAATCGAACACGATGACCAATTGCACGAAGTGCTTGACCAAGTCTAAAGACAGAAAAAAAAATCGAATTTTCAAAAAAAAAAAAAAGAAAAAAAATTCATTTAACTTACGCAATAAATGGTTGTACATCACCTCTTGTACCAACAATAAGTATTACAATAGCTAGACGAGGTACAAGAAGATCATCATCGATATTTTCTTTACTTTCATTGATTTGTTTGTCTTGAATAATAGATTGAGATGAATGCTGTAATGGTGATGATGGTATTGGTAAAGTTTTGGATTTTCGTTTTGGATTGAATATAACATCAATACGTCCATCATCATTATCAATACTAACTTTATAATCAAGAATATTATTTGATTTTTTATCGATATCTTTATATTTATTAAGATTATTTTCATCCATTATTACTTGTCCAACAGCATAAATAACTTTACCATAGATAAGAAGTGAAGTATAAAGTGAAAGTTTTGTATTTGTACAACAAATAATTAATATATTATCATTCTTATTTTCATTATGTAATAATTTTGAAGGTAATTCAATTAGATCTTTTAATGGCATCAATGAACCTGAAAAGATTTGTATACCATTAAACCATATAATACCATTAATATTGAAATTTTTATCATGATTATTTAATGGTTCAAAATTAAGATAGACATGTTGTTTTGTTGTTTGATTTATTGATGTCCAATCAAATTTTTTACAATACCACCATTTATATGGTCGTTTATCATTGTTAATAGTATTACTAATATGTGGTAATTCTATGGAAGACCAACGTTGATCTGTATTAATATTATGTGCATTTGAAATAATTGTTTTTCCATCAGTTTTATCGTTTGATTGTTGACAATAGCATTTCCAATCATGATCAAAATTGATATTTATTAAATCTTCATTATTTACTGCCATGAAATGTTAGTCATTAAAGAACAAGTAATTCAGAACGACAATGATGAGAATGCCAGTGTATTATTTTCTCTCTTCCTTCAAGGTTGAAAATGGCATTTTTTTTTATTAATTCTTGTTTTTAACCCCGCATTATGAGTAATATTCCATGCATCATTACTAACATCGTTTATCTCAAGTTGGATATTGATGAATAATGTTGACTTTTTTTTTCGTTTCTGTTCTGTTTTTTTTCTCTTTTGTCTGAATTTATATTCTTCTAGAGTAGTTCGATGAGTAATTGAATAGAAAAGGAAAAGAAATTCTTAATACTTCGATTTTTTTTAATGGCTATTCTAACATTTGAATTGGTTACAATGTTAATTATATGACTCATTTACAACTGTGTTCTGCTGTTCTTTAATGAGGGGGTTTCTTTTCTAGACATTTTAGACCAAAGCAACAGCTGGAGATTTTTTTCTGTAGATCATTAGTCAGAGTAAATTTCAAAAAAACAACAACTACTCATTGCATTTGACCTTAAAAAAAATCAAAATAGGATTTATGATAAAGAGATATCAACGGATTTTTTTTTGTTTCGTTAAAGATTTTGTGATTTTCTTTTTTTTTATTTACTGTGAGTAATATTTC